>NQII01002904.1:4704-237346 GCA_002778355.1 Clitarchus hookeri | reverse complement strand
AGCTTCTTCAGTGAAGAGACACTTTCGAGAGCCTCGTGTAACATGTTATGTCCCTTTATCGGTGTGTGTGGTAGCATCCTTTATAATAGGGTGCCAGGTATGCCAGTGACGAAACACTTTCGAGAGGCTTGCATAACATGTTAGACCCCTTTATTGTTTTGTGTGGGCAGTGTCCTTTATGATAGACAGTCAGCTTCGTTAGTGATGAAACACTTTCGAGAGCCTTGCATAACATGTCAGACATCTTTATCCTTTGTTGTGGGCAGTGTCCTTTATGGTAGGCTTCCAGCTTCGTCAATGACGAGACACTTGCGAGAGCCATGCATAACATGTTAAACTAGGTTGTTGTGCCTTAAACATATCAGCAAATACAGTCAACTATGCTTATAAGTTCGCATAGGGCATAAATGACTCTGTAATAATTTTCGTTGTTGGGGGTGATATATATGTTATGAATTTGACGAATGTATCTTAAATTGTTCGCGAATTACGACCATATATGCTTATAAGTAATTCTGGGGTATGAGTGATACTGTGATAATTTTCGTTGTCGTGGGTGATGTCTATGTTATGAATTTGACAGTTATACCTTAAATGGTTCGGGAATTATGGTCAACTATGCTTAAAAGTACTCATAGGACACAAATGACTCTGTGATAATTGACGTTGTCGGAGGTCATGAATATGCTATGAATTTGGTGGTTGTACCTTAAACGGGTCGGCAATTATGACCAACTATGCTTACAAGTTCGTATAGAGCATACATGACCCTGTGAAAATTTTCGTTGTCGGAGGTGATATCTATGTTATGAATTTGTCGGTTTTACCTTCAACATGCCAGCAATTATGGTAAAATATGCTTATAAGTTCGCATAGGGTTTTAATGACCCTGTGTTAATTGACATTGTCGGAGGTGATTTCTAAGTTATGAATTTGACGAATGTATCTTAAACAGTTCGTGAAGTGAGACCAACTATGATTATAAGTACACCTAAGGTATAAATGACCATATGATAATCATCGTTGTCTGGGGTGATGCATACGATACAAATTTTTCGGCTATATATCTGAAACGGTTCGGGAATTACGGTCAACTATGTTTATAAGATCACATAGGGCTTAACTGACCATGTGATAATTTTTATTGCCAGGGGCGATGTTTATTGTATGCTAAGTGTAAAGTTTGGTGAGTCGTCTATCCACTACATCACCATAGTCGTGGAATACAAGAGCGTGAAGTTTGATGTGTCGTCTATCCACCATACCACCTCGGCATCCGCGAAATGTAACAGCAAGCCTTCGCACCGCATGAGGCAGTGTGTTGTCTATCCACTGCACTACCGCAGCTCTACAGTCGAAATGGAATGCAAGAGCATGGAGTTTGACATGTTGTCTATCCACTACACCATTGTGGCCCCCGTCGAAATGCTAGAATAAGTACCGCACTGCCTGGGATTATGTCTATCCAACACACCACCGCGGCCCCCAGGAGGCGAGCCATCAAAGTACCGCACCACAGTGATCCCCCAGAAGTGAGTCATCTACCCACTGCACCATCGAAGCCTCCCATCGAAATGGAATGCAAGAGCCGCACAACCTGGGACGATGGTGAGTCGCTGTAGAGAGCTGTGATGGGAAATTTTGAAAAACAAAATGTGTTGTTGCGGGAGGCCACCTGTAGCCAGGGGATATGTAATGAAGTCGGGGGAGTCGTTGTAGGGACGCATCTGAGGTGATATCTATTCGCCACACCACTTTGAGTCCCAATAATCGATTAGTCTATCCTCCTCACTACCGCGGCTCTCAAGAATCGAGTAGTCTATCCACCTCTCTACCGCAGCCTCCAATAAGAGAGTCGTCTATCCACCACACCACCGAGGCCTCAAAGAAGCGAATCGTTTATCCACCAAACCGCCATGGCCTCAAGAATCGAATTTGGGAAGACTCTGAGAAAACCTCTAGCTTGCAATGTAAGAGCATGAAGTTTGGGTGTGACTTACATGGACTATTAGCAAAAAAAATTTTTTCTAAATCAAAACAATTTTTTTTAAAATTAGCGTGTCGTCTATCCACTGCACCACCATGGCCCCAAGAAGCGAGTCGTCTACCCACCATGTCAACACGACTCCATGAAGCGAGTCGGCTATCTGCCACACCACTGCGACCTCATGAAGCTAGTCGTCTATCCACCACACCACTGAGGCTCCCAAGAAGCGACTCGTCCATCCGTCGCACCACCCCACAGCTGCCAAGAAGAGAGTCGTCTATCCACCGCACCACTGCGACCTCAATAAGTGTGTGTTCTATCCACCGCACCACAGCGGCCCCAATAAGCAATTCGTCTATCCACCGCACCACTGTGGTCTACAGGAATAGAGTAGTCTACCCACTACACCACTTCGGCCCCCAAGAAGGGAGTTGTCTACCCACCACGTCACCGATGCCCCCAAGATGTGAGTTGTCTACCCCCCACGTCACCGCAGCCTCCAAGAAGCATTTCGTCTATCCACAACACCACAGCGGCCCCCAATAAGTGAGTCGTCTACCCACCACATCAACGCGGCCCCAATCAATGACATTCATGGATTCGTCGCAGAGACGAGCTGGAATGCTTAAGCGTGAAGTATACGATGAAAAAATTAAAAAAATTAAATTATATGAGTGGGGTCAGAGTTACTAATATTTATTTTTCAGAACAGCGCCGAGCACCGCCTTGTCGCAGCAGTCGTTAGAGGTAGCCCACGACGCAGGTCAATCATTCGGCTAGAGGTTACATACAGCTCCAAGCACCGCCCCGTCAATGCAGGTCCAGCCGGAGATCATACACGACACCAAGCATCACCCCGTCATCCATCCTGATAGAGGTTACACACGATGCCGAGCACAGTCCCGTCAATGCAGGTCATCCAAGTATGAAGGAATTAAATTATAATCAAATTTGGGAAGACTCTTAGACAACCCCTCGCTTGTAGNCGCAGGTCATCCAAGTATGAAGGAATTAAATTATAATCAAATTTGGGAAGACTCTTAGACAACCCCTCGCTTGTAGTGCAAGAGCTTGAGTATACGATCTAGTAGGATGGAATTAAATGATAATCTAATTTGGGAAGACTCTGAGAAAACTCCCTAGCATGGAATTCAAGAGCATGATGTAGGGACCAGCAAAGACATTGTGGCAGGGATTTAGGAAAACTTGGAGGAAATCGCCTTTTAGAATCCAAGATGGCGGCTGGTTCCACACACGATGCCCACGAGTAGCGAGTAGGCATTGTGGCAGGGATTAGGGAAGACTCGGAAAAAACCTCCTAGCTTGGAATGCAAGAGCATGATGTCGGGATCGGTTGAGGTGACGTGGCTGGGTTTTGAGAAGACTAGGAGAAAACCTCCTAGCTTGGAATGCAAGAGCATGGTGTAGGGACCAGTCGGGGTGTCATGGCAGGGACTTGGGAAGACTCGGAGAAAACCCCTACTCGAATCCAAGATGGCCACCAGTTCCCTGGACGATGCGCCACGAGTAGCGAGTAGGCCTCGTGGCAGGGATTTGGGAAGACTCGGAGAAAACCTTCTCCGGCATGGAATGCAAGAGCATGATATAGGGACCAGTCGGGGTGTTGTGGCAGGGATTTGGAAAGACTCGGAAAAAACCCCCTATTTGAATCCAAGATGGCCACCGGCTCCCCTGGACGACGCACCACAAGTAGCGAGTAGGCTTTGTGGCAGGGATTTGGGAAGACTCGGAGAAAACCTCTTTTGCATGGAATGCAAGAGAATTATGTAGGAACCAGTCAGGGTGTCGTGGCAGGGATTTGAGAAGACTCGGAGAAACCTCCTGGCTTGGAATACAAGACCTTGAAGTATATGTTCTAGTATGAATGAATTAAATGATAATTAAATTTGTGAAGACTCTGAGAAAACTCCCTAGCATGGAATGCAAGAGCAGGAAGTAGGGAAGTGATTAAAAACTATTTTTAAAAAACATATTTCAAAAACAATAAATTAAAAAAAAATTTTTTTCAAAAAATTTAAAAAAATTTAAAATAAAATTGTAAAATATAAATTTTTTTAAAAATAATTTTAAAATTGTAGAAAATTTTCAAAACATAATATTTCGAGAGCATTTCGTAGCCAATCAGTGACGAGACCATTTCGAGAGCCTCGCATAGCCAATCAGAGACGAGAGCCTCGCGTACCTAATGTAATGTAAGAGCAGGAACAAATCCGCGATGATGTCATCGGTGTCCCCCGGACGACGCCCCCCGGTGTCCTCCGGACGACGCCCATGGCTTCTGACTCCTGAAGCCAAAGCCATGTGTTTAGGAACCGGTCTTTTCTATCTACTAATGAGCAGTGTGGTCACAGTAGGCCTAAAGCTAGCGCGCTAGTCACTACCCGACACCGCTCGACTTCTCGAACAGTTGCGGGCAGAACGCCACGCTGCCAGCCGGTAAACCTGTATTTTCCGCNACCCGACACCGCTCGACTTCTCGAACAGTTGCGGGCAGAACGCCACGCTGCCAGCCGGTAAACCTGTATTTTCCGCATTACACCACGTTTCTAAACACTATATTTGACGACTCAAATATGGTGTTCGGAAACGAAAAAAGTATCTTGCCTATCTTATTGTTTCTTATGTTTTGTGTACCTAACATAACTTTTATTATTCTGAGGTGATGATAGCGGTGTCTACACTTTCTTTTTAAAATGTAATAACTGTACACATAAGCTGAAAATATAGACATGGTAGTTTGACAAACACTAACTACCTGAGATTAGGTTAAATACGAGGGTTATTCTGAAAGTAAGGTCCAAATCGCTGTAGCTAATCGAATGTCGCATGAAAATTGTAACGCGCACGCGCACCGACTCCCGGCATGCCTTGCTCGTCAAACGACGCCATTTGCATTGGTATTGTTGCAGTGTGATGTTTGCAGTGTCAGTTCAAAATGTTTAAAAGAATTGATAAGCCCGCCGAATGTTAAATACGGTTAGTGATTCCGTTTTTGAAAGCAAGGAACGTTTCAGCAGCGGAAGTTCATCAACAGATAAGTCAAGTGTATGGCCCCAATGCGATGAGTGACAGCAAAGTGCGTAAGTGGGTGAGAGCTTTCGAGGACGGACGACGGACGGGAAAATGTCCATGATGAACCGCGATCAGGCCGACCATAAGTGATCACAGAAGATTCTGTCAAAGCCGTGTTCGAAAAGATGCGTGAAGGCCAGCGATTCACAATTTCAACTTTAGCATTGGAATTTCCGAATGTGGGTAGAACAGAACAACTTTGCAGAAAATTGTTTCTGGAAATCTGCAATTTCACCAATTGTGCGTGCATTGGGTTCCCAGGCTGCTTACTGAGGAACACCAAATGAAAAGAACGGCTTGTGCTCTTAACGTTTTGGGCCAATATCATAAGGAAGGTGATCAATTTTTAGAGAAGATTGTCACAGGGGTCGAGATGTGGGTTTCTCACATGACCCCAGAGTCTAAACATCAGTCAATGGAATGGCGTCACCCGACATCACCAGTCAAAGTCAAGGCCAAGCGGACAATCTTAACACACAAGGTTATGGCAACCGTGTTTTGGGATAGACATGGAGTTGTGTTAGTCGAGTTTATGCAGCAAGGGACAACAATCAATGCAGCCGTTTACTGCACTGCCCTGACTAAACTTCAACGTGCAATACGCAATAAGCGATGTGGCCTTCTGACGTCTGGAGTTTTGTTTCTGCAAGACAATGCCAGACCCCATTCTNTGCAATACGCAATAAGCGATGTGGCCTTCTGACGTCTGGAGTTTTGTTTCTGCAAGACAATGCCAGACCCCATTCTTTCATTCACACCCAAAATCTGATCTGATCTTTTGGATGGGAACAGATTGACCAACCACCGTACAGTCCAAACTTGGCGCCGAGCGATTTTCACTTGTTGCGCGCTACCTAAAGGCAAACGCCTTTAGGAAGGCAAGCGCATCGCCACAGATGACGAGGTGAAAGAAGCAGTTACAGACTGGTTATCGTCACAGGCGGCAGACGTCTATGACTTAGGCATACAAAAGCTTGTAGAACGTTATGACAAATGTTTAAACAAATATAGAAACTATGTAGAAAATAGAGAAACATGTAAGGAATTAAATAAAAAAGTTTTTTGGAAAAATTTGTGATGGTTTATGTTTTATAAGAAATCGGATCTTACTTTCTGAATAACCCTCGTATATCGAAGAAAATCTGTAATAAAAACTTAAGAATTTGTTTTATTCCTCAAAAGCTGTTTTTTCTGTTTATTTAAGGGAAAAGGTTATAAAAGTAACAGCTTACTTGCGTAAAACGCACTAAATACTTAGCACTATTTAGTGTCAATTTTGTGGACATAGCCTCGTACTTTTTTTGTAACGTCCATCTTAGTAACTTAGAAAAAGGGGATGGGCAAATACGAAAGTAAGATCATCTTTGATAAACATTTCTTATGCATTTTAGTGTTTTGAAAATAAAAATAAAGTTTCCATTTAAATTTAAATTGTTAGGCTTATGCAAGCTAACTAGAAACAAATGAAAACAACATAAGTTTATTAGAAATTTCTATGTTTGAAATATACCATATAATATAAATCAAACTTTTTGCAAAAGGGACTCTGAGCCCCACCCAAATAATTTNTCTATGTTTGAAATATACCATATAATATAAATCAAACTTTTTGCAAAAGGGACTCTGAGCCCCACCCAAATAATTTTAATTTGCATGGCTTAACATGGTGATATGTTATTATTTAGGCATAAAATGGGAATATAGCCTAAATATGATAGCTGTGCTCTTGAAACTAATCTTAGAAATAAATATTATATATATATATATATATATATATACACCAAATCCCGTCTGTTAGGTCTAACTTGGAATGTATAAAAAAAAAACGTAAAATTTACAATCTGTGGCTAAATTTTTTGTAAACACATTTATATGCCTTTATTATTATGAAATACATTAACATATTTTTTTATGCTCACGTCTACATCACATACGAATTGCTAAACGTGTTGTGGTGTGTATTAAACAATACCATAGTACTGTAACGAAGGTTAGGTCAGATGTAAATAGTAGACATTCAGAAGTCCAGTGTTAAAACTACCTACATAAGATAACATAAACACGTTATATATAATTACGTACGTCAACACGGTCTTCGCAAATAAAAAGAACTGATTTTGACAAAACATCTTCAATGTCTCGCCTAACTGCGTTAAACCACGTCTTCCTGTTTGTTTCGTTTTTTGTAACTAACAAATATTTTATCAGGTGTTTTGCGAGATGTACTAGTACACTGTGGTACAATAAACCATTCCAATGATTTTGGTATTCTCCTCTCTTTATTTTCTTTTTCCATTACTTCAAACGATTTCTATTTAACCAAATATGCNCCAATGATTTTGGTATTCTCCTCTCTTTATTTTCTTTTTCCATTACTTCAAAAGATTTCTATTTAACCAAATATGCATCATCGCTTAAGTAAATAAACCCGGCGGCCGAGGTTGTATCTGATTTGCGATGTCACAGCAGCGTTTTGGCGGGCGTTTCAAACGTAAAATTTTATTTCAGTCATAACTTCTTCAAAACTATTTTTTAAATCGTGATACTTTGTAAATACGTTTAAACCACNTCACAGCAGCGTTTTGGCGGGCGTTTCAAACGTAAAATTTTATTTCAGTCATAACTTCTTCAAAACTATTTTTTAAATCGTGATACTTTGTAAATACGTTTAAACCACAATAGTAGTTAGAAATAGAGCGTTCGAACACAGGTTATTGACAGGGAGGAAGGGACGAGGAATGCAAGAGCAGTAGAATGCATTTGCAGGAGAAGGACTGCATTTGCAGGAGGTCGGCCATGTTGGCAGCCATGTTGGAAACCATTTTGGCAGCCATGTTGTCGGCCATGTTTGCAGCCAGTACATTCTATAACACACCATTCCATGGCGGCCGTTTTGCCAGCCAGTAAATTAAAAAAAATTATGTAAAATTGTATTATTTTTTTTAAAATAACCTATTGGATGAGGCATGCAATGACATGGCTGTCATTTTGCCAGCCAGTAAATGAAATAAATGTATGTAAAACTAAGTATATTTTTTAAAAATTATTGGCGACCATGTTTGCAGTAAGTACAAGTTGGCAGCCATTTTGTCAGCCAGTAAATTAAAAAAATGTGTGTAAAAATAAGTATAAATTTTCTTTTTAAATTATTGGCATCAATATTGGATGGTGCCACCCCTCCGTAGCAACGGCCATGTTGGCACCACCACCACCACCCCTCTAGCCATTAAATCGTGCGAGGCTGCGCACATTGAAGTGTTTTTTAGGTACTAGATTAGCAGCATAATTATAAATCAATTAATTGAAAGTATAAAAAAATTAATATGTTGTGTTAGTTTCTGAGGTGTTGAGGATGAATATATTCCAAATTAAATACTTGTAATTATCTCAGTCCAAGTATGTTTTTGTTGTGTTAGTTTCTTATGTGTTCAATATGAATATATTCCCAATTAAACACTTGTAATTATCTCAGCCCAGATATTGAATTGAACTCAACACACGCACAGTATTTGAAAAAAAAAAAAATTGTTTTAAATAAAAAAAGAAATAAAAAGTGTGACACTACGCCTTTTATTAAACACAATACTTACACAAATTGTATTTTGCAGTAATCAATCTAATTTTAATGTCTAATGAACCTCGTCACAGGTTACATTTCAAGTAAAAAAATGGGCGTAGAATGAATACACTAACGAACCTCGTCACACATCACACCACTGCTCTGTAAAGAAATTAACGAAGCATAATCTGTATTATTGCCAGAATTGCTGCTTGCTTCATTGAAATGTCTGGTTGAAATCATACGTCGAGCAACTCACATGATCGATGGCGGATGAGGACCCATTAGTCGCAGTGAAATTCTTGGCGTCGGCGCACGAGACGAAGTATTGTAGCAGCTTCTCTGCAGCGGCGCCCCCATTGATAATATTGCAGACGAAGCTAGGAACTCCAAGGCCTGCATCCAATGTCCCCACGTCACATTTTTTTTAAGTTTGCACAATATGCTTATGAAGAAAAGAAACAATGTCTGTAATGTCCTCTCGCACGGCTATCGTGGTTGTGTGAACACGTGTCGTCAGTAGGTCTAGACACTCCCACGGGCCAATACCTAGTACCGCGCATGTAGGCAAAATAATAATGCTGAAAAACTGTAAAATAACGTTGTTCTTAATTGCAATCTTCTCGGCTGCCTTCGCAGGGGAAGGTGAACGCGTACGTTTCGTAACTGGAGATGTAGGTGGAGTAATAATCACCTCAACGTCAGAAATATTGTCACCGGTAGACATAATGCGCGAAAATAGTGGCAGCTACGACTTCCTCGAGAACACAAAACTGATTATTAGCCCAATGCAAGGGACGTATATATGTGCACATCCAAATTACTCTAGCATTCCCCCTCTGAGAACAAATCGTAATTTGGGCTTAATTATAGGAGGAGGGGACAGCCGTTAAGGACTTCTGATGCTACAAAAACGGCCAGACACCGTTAAAAAAACAAATTATGATAAATGTGTCGGTGTGTTCTCACCCCGCCATGGAGGTGGTCAGACGCTCCCCCCAGCAGCGTCTTGAGACGTAATTGTAGTCAATGATGAGTCACCATGGCAGAACATCGTTAAAAGCGAATTGTGATTGATGTGTCAGAGGTCAGTTTCCTTAACCTGTGACAAACTGACAGTGGCATTTAAGAACGCCGTTAAAGACGAATTATAGTGTGTGAGTCACTCCTGTGTGACAAAATTAATTGTGATTTACATCAGGCCAACACAAAAAACCGGCAGCTGCGACGTCCTGAGTCACCAGACGCGCTAATTGATTTAATTTACGTTAATTTACAGTTCGCTCGCCAAAGACAAGACTTACAGTCTAAGTCACACAGCAATCGATTTAAATTACGTTAATTTACAGGTGTCTCCGAAGGCGTGCAGCTGCTATGTCTTGAGTGAGCTCCACTCGCTTATTGATGTCAATTATAGTAATTTACAGGTCGCTGCGCGCCCCAAAAGACGCCTCCGAGTCTTGAGTCATCGACAAGCGGATATCTTCAAAACCTGCAGCTGCGCTATTCTTCGGGGAGGGTGCAGGAGGGCGATAATTTAAATTAATTCCCCCATCATTTCTAACTTGCACGTCCGGGCAAAGTCAGTCAGATGTCGGGAAAATGAGCAATCCCCTGTACATTCCAAAGAAAAAGCCGTACACCACAGACCTATCGTACTTTCGCCAAAAAAATTATAACATATAAATGATTTAGATTTACATATTTGCATAACAGTATAATGGAAGTTGTCACACAGGAAACTAGGCTGCCAGTATGTATTAGTATCATCGACAAGGCCGCGAAAACTGGTCCATTTAAATCGAGGCACGGAAAATTATTGCCGGGACCAGTTTGCGCAATTATATGTGGTCCTTCGAATTCTGGGAAGACTTGCGCCCTCCTGAGTTTGTTAGAAGAAGAAAAGGGTCTCCTCTTCGAAAATGTGTACCTTTATTCGAAATCACTCCATCAGCCGAAGTATTTGCGTCTGGAAAAATTCTGCAAGGGGTTGCGGGACTGCAATATTTCCCCTTTAGTGAAAATGAATCAGTTATAAAGCCAGACGAAGCATTACCGAACTCTGTGTTTATTTTTGACGATGTAGTGTGCGAAAAACAAACAAATATCCAGCGATATTTCAGTATGGGGCGACATATGGCTGGAGATGTCTTATATCTGTGTAAAACATATTCGCGCATGCCGAAGCAGTTTTTACGTGACAATGCCAATTTCCTGGCCATATTTCGTATGGACGACATGAATTTACGCTACATATACTCGGATCATGTAGATAGCCATATGGTATTTGACAGCTTTAAAGAAATGTGTCCGCATTGCTGGAGATATGCGTATGGTTTCCTAGTAATTGCGAAAGATTTTCCAATTGATAAAGGAAGGTACCACAAAGCATTCGATCAGTTTATTATTAGCCATCAGTGAAGTATGAGTTACTCCATATCCAAATGTGGACAAAGCGGCCTGAGACGTGCACCAGAAAGCTGCATAATGTCCACCAACGATGGGAATTGCAGTTTTGAGGGTAAACGGGCCAAGAACCTTGGCATTCCCAGGCATGACGAGGACACCATTAACATATCCTTTGTGTGAAGTGTTACATCTGATGCGCTGCGGCCGCTGCTAGCACTGCAAACAAGTATTGAGATGCATTTACGCACATTAGTGACAGGTATGACGCAAATTAACGCTGTAGAAACAGCGCTGGGCGGTATGGGAGAGCAAATAGCTATCAGAGCACACACAGGTATGACACGCGAATTAGGCACATTGTCCGGTGATGTTAAGAAATTGTCTGTGTTGGGCGGGAAACTCACTACGGTGGAAAACAGACTTTACGATACTAATATATTGATCACTAACATGAATGCCCGCCTCGGATCATTAATTGAAAATGTATCACACATCACGGCCGTTACTAGCGGAGACGTACTCGAAGCAGTGGAAGGCAGGCTGCCTGGTAACACAAACATAATGTCTACCAACATGGAGGCCCAGCTACACAAAATATCTGAAGGCGTGTTGAAACTAAACGTATTAGGAGGTAGAATATCTGCTGTGGAGAATAAAATCGCTAATATGGGAGAGCAGATCAGTGCTGGGGTGCTAGAAGGCCTCGCAGCATTGCTAGACACTTACCTCAAGTCGGAGAGCACCCCAAAAAAAATTGAATCGAATTTAGTAGCCATGGAGGGCCGCATGTTCGCCAACACAAATGTACTCTTTACCAAGCTGGACGCCCAGCATGACAAAGTAACCAATAAAGTGCAGAAAATCGATGCGTTAGGCAGCATGGTGTCAGCCACAGAGAAAAAAATTACCGATGTGGGAGCTCAAGTGGACGTTCTGAACGCTAAACTCGTCAGCCATATTAATGACAAGACCGTGCTGGGCACATTAACGACTAAGGTAGAATCGAACCTCAGCACATTTAGTATGTTGGCTGCTACTGTGACAAAACATTTTCAGACTTTATCAAATAACATGCGAAGCATAGTATCGAGTAAACTTCCCTCAGTAGAATCACAACTTACCGATCTAGGCGACCGTGTCGATTACAGATCACTTACAACACTCGCATCAACATTGAATGATAATTTACGCATAGCGAACGAGAGTGCTGCCAAGCTGGTTGCTATGAATGCTAAGCTCACTTCAGTTCAAACAGCGCTCGAACAAACTTTGGGTAAGGGTTTTGCAAATTTCTCCACGAAACTTACCGAACAAGTAAATACGCTCGGCAAAAGTTATGCTGTGCTACATACACAGCAGGGGAGTGTAACTGGCTTGGAGAATAAACTTAGCGCTATATTTGAGGGAATGACCAATAAACAAGTTATGAGCATTCTAGAAGAACTAGACAGCTGTAACCGTAGTTTGATTAGTGGCATGTCGGATATTGAGGAACTAATACGACACAATTATCCGCCATTTAAATTATATTCGTACACACAATGAGAAATGGTTGCAATGCGGGCACATACGTACTGCAATTCTAAAACAACTCAATACTTTCGAAGATAAAATTGTCAACACAATTGCACGCAGGCAAATTATTTAATATTAAGTACACACACTACGCTAATAATGCCAGTATTATGTCTGCGGCAGCCGAGGACTTGACTCGCATCATCGCAAGAGTGCGAGATAAGTATTTGAAAGCTAAGCGTGCATGTATCGAAAGGGACGCAGTGTTGGAATATGTGTTTCAGCCAATCACATCTCTACTGGACACGTTAAATAATAAAACAGATACTCTCCCTGACGTGAAGACCGAACCCGAATTAAAGTCAATAGCAGACGAAGTTTCATTGGATGAATCAAAACCTAAAAAAAAGGGATACTGTTCGTAATTACCTTAGATCATACACTCAGTGTTTTAATGATGGTGTTTATGGTGTTTACAGAAAGAATAAAAAATTGTTTCTGGGAAATAAAGAGATATTTTTCCTACCCAATGATTATGTACAGATCGATAACGAACTTATTCACGCTTCTCCCGGCTTGTACAAACTACTATTTAAGCGCAGACCAGGGGAATTCTCGCGTGAGGCCCTTAATCAATATAAAAAAATGTTGCATATTACAACCTCGCACTTAACCGATAACAATATAAATGCTGACACATATAAAGACGAAACGCATCATAAATTCGACATTGTATCAGAACTGTTTCCGAACGTTAGCTTAGCTAGGGGCTCGGGGCTGAAAGCTGATAATGCCAGTCAGTCCGAGTTTGTTAACTGGAACAATATCAACGAATTAGTCGAGTNCCCTTAATCAATATAAAAAAATGTTGCATATTAGAACCGCGCACTTAACCGATAACAATATAAATGCTGACACATATAAAGACGAAATGCATCATAAATTCGACATTGTATCAGAACTGTTTCCGAACGTTGGCTTAGCTAGGGGCTCAGGGCTGAAAGCTGATAATGCCAGTCAGTCCGAGTTTGTTAACTGGAACGATATCAACGAATTAGTCGAGCGTGTACGACTACTGTTCGCATCCCAGTAGGCGGGAAATAATTCACACACCAATGAGATCATTAATATTGTAGAAGAACTGCATGAAGGGGGTTACATATACTGAAAGAATAATGTCTCGTGAGGCAATTGCTACTGAAATACACAAACCATCGAGGAAAAAGTTTAGCAGAGGACAAGTACAACTGTTTGGAATTCGTGACCTGTACCAGGCAGATTTGGTTGAAATGATACCTTGTTTCCGGTACATGTTAACAGTTATTGACTGTTACAGTAAATTTGCGTGGGCCGTACCTGTCAGACGGAAAACGGGTAAAAATGTGACCAAGGCTATGACTGTAGTGTTGGCCGATAAGGGCTCACCGAAAAATTTACAAACGGACTTAGGTAAGGAATCCTATAATAAACCATTCCAAGCACTAATGCAACAGAAAAATATTAATCATTATAGTACATTTAGCGGAAAAAAAAGCATCAATTGTGGAGCGATTCAATATAACTCTGAAAAATCATATGTGGAGCGAATTTTCAGCACAAGGGAGTTATACCTGGCAGGACATTCTACCCCGATTTATTAATAATTACAATACTAGGAAACGTAGAACAATTTGTATGCATCCTGTGGATATAAAAGACAATTCGCTGTTATCAACAGTGTTTAGGAATAAAAAAATATCTAGATTCAAGTACGCAGAAAGCTAAAGTAGACGATTACGTTCGCATTTCACATCTTAAAAATGTTTTCTCTAAAAGTTACTACCCGAATTGGACTCTGTAAATATTCCGTGTTGCAAAGATCCGGCATTACAAGCCTCGAACATATGTACTCGAAGATTTAAATGGTGAGCAGATAAAAGGTTCGTTTTACGAGCAGGAAATAATGCCTATAATGTATTCACGGTAACTTCAAGATTTTGTGAAGCCCTGCTAAAGATCTACTTTCAGGGAGCCGATTATGTANATAATGTATTCACGGTAACTTCAAGATTTTGTGAAGCCCTGCTAAAGATCTACTTTCAGGGAGCCGATTATGTATCCTTCCGCAGTATGTAAACAAAACATTGCCATGTGACACCTGTCAAACGTTTTGTAAACAGTGCCATGTGGGAACTGTCAAATATTTTGTAAACAAACAGTGCCTTGTGGGAACTGTCAAATATTTTATTAACAGTGTCCATGTGGGAACTACCAAAATTTATTTTTGAAGAGAAACAATGCCATGTAATCTCAACTGTCATATACTTTAATAAAATTCTCTAAATGTCTAAAAAATGCTAATCAATTTAGCGAAATGTTGTAATACATACAAAAAGGTAGATTGAAGTATATATCGGAACTGTTAATTATATAATTTAATTAAAGTTTACTTATTGTATTAAGATTTATTTACATATTTGCTGTAAGGAAAAAGTTAAATTTTACATAATAAACTTTTGGAAGTAGCACTCAGGTTAAAGATTTCACTGTGATAAATGGTACCGTATTTTATCGCATATAAGTGGCACATTTTATTAAAAAAAAAATTTATTGAAAACTCGGGGTGCGACTTATAAGTGAGAAAAATTCCTCCAGCCCCGCACTAACGTTTCATTTACTACGAATTCACGGCCCGCGGCTCGATTTCCAAACTCTTCAGCGAACAAAATCACTTTCATTTTGAAACCTGCGGTATAGGTGCATCGCTTTTTCATCAAGAAACAGTCGCACTTCTTCAGTGCCACAACATAAAAACAACACTACATGCGGCGCAAAGACGATGTAAGAGAAAGACGTGTTAGACACTGCTAACATTTGGTACTCAAGAACAAACGCTAATGTGCTGCTATCTGTTACGCTCCACAAAAAGCTTTAGAAAATAATCGATTATCAGTTATTGACAAAANTGGCGGCGACCAAAATATTTTTTTCTGTTAAGGATTGCGAAGGGAATTACATAACGGAAATATTCAAATGCCTTTCTATATTTTGCACGATTATTTAAAACTTACAAAAATAAACTGCAGAAATAACATCTTAACCTAGAATTATCTTGTAAGTAGAAAGAATGTGTTACGTTAGTTTTATAGCCACCATTCAGCGTCTCCAATATCCAATATGGCGTGGTTATACTTCTGAAAAAAAAAACGTGCCCAAACGGACAAGATGGAGTGTATGAGTCCGCTGGACAGACACTGAAATTTATTTAATTTCAATTAATAACAGTGAAATCTTTACCCATGAGTGCTATGTAAAAATGTAAATATATAGTTTAGCAGTAATAAATTTACAATTATGGCATTAAANAAATCTTTACCCATGAGTGCTACGTAAAAATGTAAATATATAGTTTAGCAATATTAACTTTACAATTACGGCATTAAATTTATACATATTAATATTTAACCTACGAACTATTTCTTTTCAGCTATAACCAACATGTCCCTTCAAAATCCATTGTTAATTCGAATGGACTTTTAACAAATTATTATAATTTATTGAAAAAATATACTTAAAACATAAAACAACCAATTTATATAGTGCTTCAGTGCTAAAAGCAAGACAAAACCTTTTTCAATATACAATTATTTTATAACCAATTGAACATGTAACTCCTAGGGTGATTTTTCAAAGGTTCTTTTAAAAAGTATCGAAGATACCGTGAATGGATTATACTAAATATCCACACACTTATTTAGTCGAGAAATTAGTTCGTACGAATAATGATATGGTGCTCGTAAAATGGCTTGGTTTTGATAAGCGATACAACTCATGGATACCTGTAGACGATCTCCGTTAAAAAAAAGCCCCTGCAGACAAAGTCTTCATGTTGGTTGGCGCGTGGTCGGACAAAGGGAAGCAATCTCCCGGAGGGTCGCTCGCAGACGCCACTTGCCATGAGAGGTGGGGCCTCTCATAATAGGGGGAGGGGGCTGCTGCTGAAAAGCGCGATGGCTAACTGCATTGGCAGTGACCGAAGGGGGAAGAGAGTGCTGGCTGGCATCCCCTCTCGCAGCGAAAAGGTCCCTTGTGGTACACAGGTTGTTATTATAAAACAGGTACACTAAAGCAAGCAATCACCAGTGTCACATTATGCGCCGTGGAAAGAGGACCGCTAATAAAGAGTCCAGTATTGTTAATAGAATAATAAGTAGTCTTCCTTTTGAAGCTCACTTACCAGGTTACAAGTTTTGTGGTCCTGGAATGGTATTAGCATGCAGACTCCAACGTGGGACGCGCCTATAAATACACTAGATGTGGCCTGTAAGACGCACGATATTTCGTATGCTGAGAGTGATAATTTGGTCGATAGACACGAAGCTGACACAATCCTTGCGAATAAGGCCAAGGCTATAGTTAAAACTCCAAACACGAAATTCTGCGAGCGATTAGCTGCGTGGACAGTAGGAAAAATAATGAAGGCGAAAGTTAAGCGCGGTATGGGTATCAGATTTAGACGTCGTACGGTTAAGAAGAAGAAGAACAGGCGTAGAAAAGTTAAGCGCAGAGGTATACTTCCATTTTTGCTGCCTGCAATAGGACTTTTGGGATCGCTGATAGGTGGAGCTAGCGGGATAGCGCGAGCTGTGAAAAGTGCTAAAGATGGAAATAAACAAGTAGCACAACAATTCTGGCATAATAAGCAGATGGAAATTCAAGCCAGCACAAAAATACACGGGAAAATACTTGCCCCCATATCGCAGCGGCGGAGGGGCAAAACGCACNAAAGGTCTATTCTTGAAGCCATATCGCGGCGGCGGCAGTCGAAGACGAAAGTCCTAAGGGGACTGCCCGACCGGCCACTGACAAACATTGAATTGCGTAAATTTTCACGAAAATTAAAAATACATAATTTCCGTGGAGTGTTTATGCGAGATACACTTCCATCAATGCCGAAAAAATCAGAATGCTGCATAGTAAATTTAGATACGAGTTCGGGGTCAGGCACACACTGGACTGCTTATACAAAAGACGGGAACAGAGTTGAATATTACGATAGCTTCGGCAACTTAAGGGCTCCACCAGAACTGAAAAAATATTTTAAAGGTAGTAGAATTTATTATAACCACGAGAGAGATACAGCGACCGCAGGACTGGAATTGCAGTCATTTATGTCTACGTTATTTAATGTCTACACAATACTACTAAGGTGTCAGTCATGTCACCTTGATTGTGACAGGCAATTCGTTGGAATTACGGTCAGTGCATTGTCCACCACTAAGCCTGGCAGGAGAGTGGTCTATTGCCGTGATAGATTTTCAAACATATTTTTCAGTACCTAACATTGATGGTTATAATTGCATGTTTCTATATGTTAAGGCAGAAGGTAAAAGGGGTGAAGTGCGTATCCCTACTGGTTTGTACGAGATTGATGATCTATCTGATTATATTAAACGAGAGCTGGAACCAGACGTAACTTTAGTACTGCGTGGAAATTCTAATACTCTACAAAGCGAGATGAAGTGTAGTGTTCAGGTAGACTTCTCGGAAAGCGATACTCTCTCAGCCATGCTGGGATTTGAAAATGTGAAATACGTGGCAAATAAAACCCACGTATCTACCTTGCCTGTAAACATTTTTCCCGTTAACTTTATCAGATTAAACTGTAATTTAGTTAGCGGTTCGTATCTCAACGGTAAACCAAGCCAGACATTACATGAATTCTCTGCAAACGTGCCGCCGGGATTTAAACTCGTGAGTATGCCAACAACGCCCATATATGTCCCGGTCACGATAGAAAACGTACAGGAAGTAATTGTTTCCGTAGTAGACCAAGAAAGTCGTTTGATTAATTTTCGAGGCGAGGAAATAATAGTGCGTTTACATTTGCGGAAAGATGGGGCTGAAAATTAAGCATATTAAAGTGAATAAAGGGACGTATCGCACCACACCTAAAGTCAGTACGAGGCAGGCACGCATTCCGCTAACATCTGAAAATGTTCGTTTACTTACACGATTAGGTTTAACGGTCAAGAGTAAGTATCGACGTGGAAATATTAAACGTAAGCGAGCCGGTAGGATACAAAGACGCAATTACCAAGGCGGAAATACACACTTATTCACCCTACCTGCCAGGGCCATACGTGGCATCGTCCGAGGTGCGAATTCCCGTACGAAAACAAGATATATACACGGCGCCATGTAATTTTTATTTGCACTTTAGAGGGGTGCTGACAAGGGCAGGTAATGCGCTTCCAGCAACAACTAAAATCATTAGAAATGGTATACTTCATATGATTAATAGAATCTCTTATGATTTGAACGGGTGTGAAGTAGACGCCACTCGCGATGTTGGAATCATGGCAACGATAAATAATTAGCTTTCATTAATGCGTAACCAACTACCGGCTGCCAAAATGGCCGGCTAGGGAATCGAGGAAGATTTTAAGGTTCCTGTCTATGCTAATGGGAAATTTGAAGTGTGTATTCCTCTAGCTATGATGTTAGGCTTCGCTGAAGACTATAGGCACATAATCATTAATTCCAAGCAGGAGATAGTTATGCAAATGGCCAACTCTCAAACGAATGCACTCCAGGACACTGGCGCAGATGCAGCTACACTTGCAATACTTTCTATTGACTGGTTACTGCCGCATGTACAAGTGAACATGACGGAACGTGTAAAATTTTTGAAATATGCAGAAAAAGGCAGGAATGTAGATATGGCGTTTCGTACTTGGAGTTTAGAAACTTATCCTAACGTACCGAGCTCTGTAAGTGTAAATTGGAACGTGAAAACGAGTTTTACAAGTGAGAAACCGAGGTATATTATTGTGGCATTTCAGGCCGGTAAACAAAACGTAATTAATAAGGACTGTACGACATTCGACCACATAAATATTAAAAACGTTAAGGTTTTCCTAAATTCTGAAGCGTACCCCTATGGCGATTTAAATATTGATTTCACGAACGGCTGTTATATGGTGCCCTACCAAATGTACGCATATTTCCAGCGTTCGTACTATGGCCAAACACAAGATCCCATTCTTGAGCCGAACAAGTACATGCACACAGCCCCGCTCCTTGTATTTAACGTTAGCAAGCAAGATTACTGTTTAAAATCCGGCGTTGTAGACTGCAGAATTGAATTAACTGCCGCTGAAAATTTCCCCGCATTCACCCAGGCCTATGCCTTAATACTGCACGATCGACTGGTCACATATAATGTGCATGAAAGAGTAGTTAAAATACTGACGTAGATTACAACTATAGTACATTCTCTCCCATGCGCTACAGCGCAAACATCATAATGTATGCAAGCATTCAGGAATGCGTCTTGCAGCAANTCTTGCAGCGGGGTTTTATTATTAAATGTATTTGCGTGGCATACAATGATGACCGCATAGAGACGTATACATTCAGACCGCCGTGCCCATGGCGTGAGCTGGACGTGAAAAGCAAAGTAACGAACATTTGGCTGTATAAACGTTACCACGGCATCAATTGGGGTGAGGGCGATTTGAAATACGAGGAAGCACACAATGTACTTGTCGCCACGCTAAGTAACAATGGCACAGTCTTTGTGGCCGGGCCAGAGCAGAAACGCCATTTAAGCAATTATTGCAACACCGCCACTAAAATCTACGATCTACAAACCGAGTTGGATGTCCGTCGTTTAGAAGGTTGAGAGAGAAATATACGGGCCTGTTAGAACATGCATGTGACACATATATGCGTAACCTTGTATGCTCTTGTCTTAATGTGATGTTGATTAAGTCATGGCATTTGTCGGACTATACCGAAGGCAAAAAAAAAATGCCACCACCACCAGTCATTATAAATAGTCCATCTATCGAGGCAAAAAACTTTAGTACTGATCCACAGCTCATCATGGAAGGTCTAATCGACAAGCTGAACGGGTCCGTTCGATATATACCGCTGTCAGAGCTCGTCATCGGCAAGGTATACATGGCATCATATTTTCACAGCACAGAGTCGGTATATGGTAAATGTGTAATATGTATGTTAGATAATGAGATGCGTGTCTGGCTGCCTACGCGCTATGCCCAACTCATATCAGATGGCGACATGGTCAGGCTTAATGCTGCAACAGTACGATTCAGCTATGGTGGCATCAAGTCTTGTAACAATGGGAGATCAATGCACGTCGTAGAATTTTCGTAAATGGCTAACTTAGTGTGTAATTTCAACCCGCTAGCCTCGTATGAGGGTGACGTTACTGTAGGATACAGACGTGTACATTTCAAACCGCCTGGCAAACCGTCGCAGGTAGAATCATGTAATGGACTTGAACACTGGGCCTGTCGTGTCAATGAGGGTAGTTTTCGCTCGGTGCCGTGTAATGTAATGTCGTGTGGCGTATATCACCTAAGACCTGGTATGAAGCTGCCTTGTTCACTCAGTACTATGAAATCATGCGAAGAGTACATATTCCATGTACGGTTTACTCGCGCAATTGCGTATGAACTTTGCAATGTCAACACTGGTAGTGTAATTACCTGCTGGACTGAGTGCTGCACCGGTGACCATCATACAACCTACATGAAGAAAGGCACAGTTACGTGGACTACAATGTGTTCTCCATCATCATGCGAGGTGTACGATGCTGCAATATAAAAAGAGCGACGTGCAGAGCTTCAGTAGTATTTCGTTGAGAAGAGAACTAACATCATCATCATGTTTAACCTTCGTGAGTGTGTGACATTTCTGCCGGAAGCCGTGAACATGTACGATAACTACTTTATCGGATGCAGAAGAGCTGTGTTTAAACCAAGAATTGAAAACGAGCAAGTACAAATATGTGACTCTGAACATCATTTTTGGGGTTATCAGGATGCTTGCGATAACTTTTATTATGAAATTCGCCCCTGCTACAAGTTCGATCAGTTCTCCGTCTACAATCTCCGACCCCAGAGTGTGCTACCTGAAAATGGACGTATTCTCGCAGTACGTGCGGAATGTGAAGACATTACAGAACTATGCACCGAGAACAAGAAGGTGAAATTTACCTTGCGAAAAGTTGATACTGGAGCAACTTACCGCTGAACCGAAGAATGTACAGGCCACATACATACGATCACGTGTGGAGAATGCGGTACAACATACGTTCTACCCTGTGCCGCTAAGGTATGTTGCGTTTTCAATTGAAAACTATAAGTGAAGGTTAGTAAAACCAGTTACAACAAGAACATGGGTGACGACGGAGCAGATNCGTTTTCAATTGAAAACTATAAGTGAAGGTTAGTAAAACCAGTTACAACAAGAACATGGGTGACGACGGAGCAGATATCACCAGCAGCACGAAGGCAGAGGGCAAAATAATATGTCATAGCAAGTGTAAATGTTGTAAGATAATGTACGACATTTATGCCCGTATACGACTATTATTGTNATTTAAGCAATTATTGCAACACCGCCACTAAAATCTACGATCTACAAACCGAGTTGGATGTCCGTCGTTTAGAAGGCTGAGAGAGAAATATACGGGCCTGTTAGAACATGCATGTGACACATATATCCGTAACCTTGTATGCTCTTGTCTTAATGTGATGTTGATTAAGTCATGGCATTTGTCGGACTATACCGAAGGCAAAAAAAAATGCCACCACCACCAGTCATTATAAATAGTCCATCTATCGAGGCAAAAAACTTTAGTACTGATCCACAGCTCATCATGGAAGGTCTAATCGACAAGCTGAACGGGTCCGTTCGATATATACCACTGTCAGAGCTCGTCATTGGCAAGGTATACATGGCATCATATTTTCACATCACAGAGTCGGTATATGGTAAATGTGTAATATGTATGCTAGATAATGAGATGCATGTCCGGCTGCCTACGCACTATGCCCAACTCATATCAGATGACGACATGGTCAGGCTTAATGCTGCAACAGTACGATTCAGCTATGGTGGCATCAAGTCTTGTAACAATGGGAGATCAATGCACGTCGTAGAATTTTCGTAAATGGCTAACATAGTGTGTAATTTCAACCCGCTAGCCTCGTATGAGGGTGACGTTACTGTAGGATACAGACATGTACATTTCAAACCGCCTGGCAAACCGTTGCAGGTAGAATCATGTAATGGACTTGAACACTGGGCCTGTCGTGTCAATGAGGGTAGTTTTCGCTCGGTGCCGTGTAATGTAATGTCGTGTGGCGTATATCACCTAAGACCTGGTATGAAGCTGCCTTGTTCACTCAGTACTATGAAATCATGCGAAGAGTACATATGCCATGTATGGTTTACTCGCGCAATTGCGTATGAACTTTGCAATGTCAACACTGGTAGTGTAATTACCTGCTGGACTGAGTGCTGCACCGGCGACCGTCATACAACCTACATGAAGAGTGGCACAGTTACGTGGACTACAATGTGTTCTCCGTCATCATGCGAGTTGTACGATGCTGCAATATAAAAAGAGCGATGTGCAGAGCTTCAGTAGTATTTCGTTGAGAAGAGAACTAACATCATCATCATGTTTAACCTTCGTGAGTGTGTGACATTTCTGCCGGAAGCCGTGAAAATGTACGATAACTACTTTATCGGATGCAGAAGAGTTGTGTTTAAACCAAGAATTGAACACGAGCAAGTACAAATATGTGACTCTGAACATCATTTTTGGGGTTATCAGGATGCTTGCGATAACTTTTATTATGAAATTCGCCCCTGCTACAAGTTCGATCAGTTTCCCGTCTACAATCTCCGACCCCAGAGTGCGCTACCTGAAAATGGACGTATTCTCGCAGTACGTGCGGAATGTGAAGACATTACAGAACTATGCACCGAGAACAAGAAGGTGAAATTTACCTTGCGAGAAGTTGATACTGGAGAAACTTACCGCTGGACC
The DNA here is from genome assembly GCA_002778355.1 of Clitarchus hookeri. NCBI lineage: Eukaryota > Metazoa > Arthropoda > Insecta > Phasmatodea > Phasmatidae > Clitarchus > Clitarchus hookeri. Next base: position 213,931 of record NQII01002904.1, on the reverse strand, counting down.
GAAGAATGTACAGGCCACATACATACGATCACGTGTGGAGAATGCGGTACAACATACGTTCTACCCTGTGCCGCTAAGGTATGTTGCGTTTTCAATTGAAAACTATAAGTGAAGGTTAGTAAAACCAGTTACAACAAGAACATGGGTGACGACGGAGCAGATATCACCAGCAGCACGAAGGCAGAGGGCAAAATAATATGTCATAGCAAGTGTAAATGTTGTAAGATAATGTACGACATTTATGCCCGTATACGACTATTATTGTTCAAGAACCACTGACGTCATGTCGGAGACGTATGGCTACTATATAAGCAGTGTCTCTCCCGCCAGTCATCTTCAGTGAGCTCAAGATGAACGTGCCATTTCGCCCAGAGCCTGTCTACAGCAGTGTGATGCCTGGCAACAACTGTATAACCTATGTCTGTGATGGCGAGTCAAGAACATACAGCGAGCAGTGCGATGGTATAGCACATTGGTTGCTTGTGCACAACCCAACGTCGACATACGAGCAATGTCAGCAGATTGTAGAATGCAATATCCTGGGAAGATGTGTCGTTAACTATATGCGAACAGACACTCCCCTGCCATGTGGGCCGGATGAAGTTATAACTCACGCTTTATTGCAAGATGCAATAAGATTTTACCTTCCGCAAGAACATTTGGTNGTTATAACTCACGCTTTATTGCAAGATGCAATAAGAGTTTACCTTCCGCAAGAACATTTGGCGCTGCCCGCCAACTCTGCTGTGATTGACATTACTAAGGAGGACGCCCAGCTGCCTGTCAATGTCAAACGCAAGAGGTCTACAGTTGTGACACGCAAGAGGTCTGCCACCGTTAAACACAAGAACGCCCTGGGTCCAGACGAAGTTATAACTCCCGATTTATTGCAAGATGCAATAAGAGTTTGCCTTCCGCAAGAACCTGCGTGATTGACATTACTAAGGAGGACATCCAGCTGCCTGTCAATGTCAAACGCAAGAAGTCTACCGCCTCCAGACATGAGAAGCCTGCCGGCGTCGCCGCCAAGTCCCCGACTTTGCGTCGCAGCATACCGCCTCATCGCAGAATGTCTTGTAAGAAGAAGACGATGTCGGTCACAACATGTCTGAATTGTGGCAATACATCGCTTCAGGACGCGAGCAAATTATCTGTTGCTGATAGAAAGACATTACTACTGCATCTATTCACTACTCTGCTTGCAAAGGTATAGTGAAAAAAATGTTTAATTTGGCAACTTATTGTATGCTGCAAGTACTGAGCTTGCAAAGTATAGTGACAAAAAATGTTTTAATTGTTTATATATTTAAATGGTATAGTGTGTAAAAATATGTTTTAATTGTTTATAAGCCATTGGTATATTGATAAAAAAATGTTTTAATTGCCGTAGCTACTCAGCTTGCAAAAAAAACTGTTTTAATTGTATTTTGCTATCTTGATGTATGCAGCAAACGACTACTCTGCTTTCAAAAAAAATGTTTTAATTGTATATATTTAACTGCTATCTTGATGTGTGTACATTTTCTTGTGTGTAATGGTCATGATTGACGAGTGTGTGCTGGATGTATTGGACATGATTGTCGAGTAAAGGAATATCTTAATGTAGAAATTTTTTTATAATATATATGTTATGAAATTCTTAGCGTTCTTACTTCTGTTGGTTATCTCACACACAGCCCATACTAAAACATGCTAGTATATTAAAAGCAAAAAAAAAACACTACTGCAATGATATATCTTTGTAAAGACATTACATGATGGAGCACGTACGCTTGTCGTATCACACTGTAGGGGACGCGCCTCCACAGCTACTCTAAGAGAGAGAGAGGGTGGCGGGCCCCGGCCGCCGCCGCAGCTGCTGCTCTAACACACACTCCCCCTTGTTTGAGAAAGGGTATAATTACCCCCTCCCACTGCCCCCACACTCAATCGTGCCTGGACGTCTGCGCGAAAAGGATTTCGCTGCTGCTCGTCTAGCGTCCACACGATTGTCAGCATACTGCCTGCAGAGTGACGTGTATCGAGTGGGTACACCTGCAGAAGAGAGAATTGGGGCCAATTCTCTATGCAACTTCTCGCCTCTTTAGAGGTAAGTGTGTGTTTCGACTGCGGGTGAGTATTAACATTTGTGAAGGCGTCACCCACAGCTAGTACTTTATTTAATTTCCTCTAGGACTGCGAATATAACTTTATAATACTTCATTCTGGAGTGTGCCGAACCTAGGGTTTAGTTTCATCTAAGTATTTTTCTGGGACTGCGGATATCAGTACTTAATTCTAGTAATTGAGAGGCTTGTTTTTGCTTGTGTGCTGCGTATATATAACTTTGCATTGTTTTTACGCACGTTCAATTAATATTCTCTCGCCGTCCTTTGTAGATATGTTTACATTCAGTTCGTGCCTTGCTGAACACAGTGTTAAAGTATTAGATGATGTTATTAAAGCGGTGCCTATATTTTTGCAAACTATCCGCCCCTTTTTTTTCTCTGTTTCTCGTAGGATACCACCTGGGTCTGGGCTGCCTGCCTGCCACGTACCGCAGATATATATTACCACTTCTCCTGCCATGTACGCAGATATATATTAGCACTACCACTGCTATAATGGAATAACCTAATTCGCCAGCATCACCATCGTTGTTTCCATCCACTGCTGCATTGCTTAACTCCCCTTCCGCTCCTATTATATGCAGACCCACACTACAGTGTGGTTTTTGCGACCGGGTGTTTACGGTCCACTGGAATGGACTACATCACGAACGTAATTGCTCCCTAAATCCATTCTGGCAGCCTGCCTCACATCTTTGCGATAGGTGCGGCCATCCCTTCAACTGACTTGACAAGCTTGCCTAACATAATTTAACATGTACAGGACTGATCAGACAGGCCATTTGGCTCAACTGTACGTTCTGTAATGAGGGCTTTACACACTCTTGTCATGTCCGACGTCATGAACATACTTGTTGGGCGAACCCTGCTGCCCCTTCAAGGGCATGTGGTACTTGCGGCCGGCGGTTCACCAGGACCGATAGGCTTCGTGCGCATAGCGCTAAGTGTACTGGTGGTGCTGCCACATCAACCTCCCGGCCGGCGAAGCGGGCCCGAGTTACAAGTCCGCAGCCGACTCATAACGTTCCTGCTCTTGCGGGCGCAGGTAGCTCTCGCCGAGGGCCCATTGACACTGGGGCTGGCGAGAGCAACTCGTATGGCTTTGTGGAGGTTGAAAGCACATTTAGAGGAGTAATGAAAACATACATCTCTGAGAATACTTCGAGGGTAGCCATTGACATTTGCGACTACCTCGAGGTAATGAAACCTAATATAATTGGCCAATTACAGCAGGAAATTGAGACGCAGGGGGCGGTCAAGTTTAATATTTTTTTAGAGTGTGTGTATATGGGAAACCAGGACCACACGAGAACGAAGAGGATCGTCCTGCATTTAAGATGAAAAATGTGCCTCTCTTTAACGTAGCCAACATAGAGGCGGCTGTGTTGGCTGCCATTGCAAAGATCTGCATTGAGGAGATTGACTATATGGGGAAGGGTTGCGGCTGGACTCTCACTGCAGTGAAAAGAGTCCAGTTACTTGTAAACAAGCTCAAGCTCGACCCTCTTAGGGCCTCCTCGTATATACCACTGCCTGTTGGTTTTGCGGAGAAAGTTGCAATTATCAACCCGCACAACATCAATGACCAACAGTGTTTCAAATGGGCTATACTGGCGCGTTTTGTAGAGGGGAGGAATCGGCAGCGTGTCAACAAGCAATACACTGAGCTTGAAACATGCTTTGATTTTTCAACAGTAGATGTTCCCACCCCTCTACGTCAAATACTGGCTTTTGAGAAAGCCAATCCGGGGGTCAGTATTAACATATACACACTTGAGAATACGAAAATCGTGCCAATACGGGTGACAGATTTAGAACTGGCCCAACACTTTGATTTACTGCTTCTCACCACAGCAGAGGAGGACCAGAACTCGCATTATTGCTACATCTCGAATTTCTCGCGAGTGATACGCTCCCAGGTGATGTCACATAATGGTTGTGTTAATGTCTGTAAACATTGATTTAAAATGTACGATAATCAACCGCATGTTAGCGGGTTGACAGGTGCCGAAACTCTGGCTGAGCATAGGAGGTATTGCAATACCCATACTGCTGTTCGTGCAGACATGCCACAGCCAGACAAGTGCGGCAGGCCGCCTGTGCTCAAATTAAAAAATTACCAGAACAGTGACAAGGTGCCTATTGTAGTGTATGCAGACTTCGAGGCCATGCTTGTGCCTGTGCGTCCACTAAAACATGCAGAACAGGCTGACTATGCTTTAGCCACTACCTGCTGCCACTGTTCTTGCATGTTCACCATCAACAACCAAAAGGTGCATGACCATGACCATTTTACTGGTAGTTTTATTGGGGCGTCGTGTAATAACTGCAACAAGCTTTGCCACCGACCCCAGAGACAGCCGATACTCTTCCATAACTTAACATATGATGCCAATTTCATAATTAAGCAGCTAGGATATGATACCTAGTACATATTTATTATTTCGCATAGCGAGGAGAAACTCATCACCTTCAGTAACAGTTTGGGTGACAAGTTCACTATACNGACATATTTATTATTTCGCATAGCGAGGAGAAACTCATCACCTTCAGTAACAGTTTGGGTGACAAGTTCACTATACAGTTCATTGATACGTATAGGTTCATGTCTGCCAGCCTGGCAACTCTCGCTAAGAATCTGCAGTCCGGTGAATTCCACACAACGTCTCGTTTCTTCACGGTAGAACGCGAGCTAGAGCTGGTAACCCGGAAAGGTGTCTTCCCCTATGATTATGTTAGCTCGTGGGAGAAGCTCGCCGAACCTCAATTACCAGCTATAGAGTCATTCTACAATAGGCTTACTGGGAGAAATGTCAGTGCCGAGGACTACCAGCACGCACAAACCGTCTTGTCTGTGTTCGGATGCCGTACCCTCCAGGACTATTCTGAGCTCTATTTGAAGACGGACGTGCTGATTGTGTGCGACGTCTTCGAGAATTTCCGGGGGCTCTGTCTACGCACATACAGTCTCGACTGTGTGAGTGCTATGTCAGTGCACCCGGGTTCTCGTTTGATGCAATGNGGCTCTGTCTACGCACATACAGTCTCGACTGTGTGAGTGCTATGTCAGTGCACCCGGGTTCTCGTTTGATGCAATGTTGCGCAATACAGGTGGAATTAGATTTGCTCTGCGAGTATGACATGCACCTGTTTATTGAGGCAGGCATCCGGGGAGGGGTGGCTCAATGTGTTAAGCAGCACGCAGTTGCCAATAACAGGCATATACCAGACACGTATGATGCCGACAAGCCACCTACCTACCTGCAGTATGTAGATACTAATAANCCAATAACAGGCATATACCAGACACGTATGATGCCGACAAGCCACCTACCTACCTGCAGTATGTAGATACTAATAACTTATACGGTTGGGCAATGTTTCTGCCACTCCCATATGCAGATTTTGAATGGACCGCCACGAACATCGATGTGATGAGCATGCTGGACGACGGATATGACAGTTACATACTGGAGGTAGATGTAGAATACCCTTGCTAACTTCACGAAGCGCATATGGATCTTCCATTCTTGCCAGTGAACGAGTGTCCCCCGGAGTCCAAACAAACGAAACTCCTGACGACACTGGAGAGCAAGCTTCATCATATCGTGCATTACGTTACTTTGAAGCAAGCATTGGGTCATGGGTTACGGCTGAAGGTTGTTCACCGAGTCCTTCAATTCCTGCAGAAGCCGTGGCTTAAGCCCTATATAGATTTGAATACGGAGAAACGTCAGGCTGCCACAAACGCTTTCGAGAAGGACTTTTACAAATTAATGAATAACGCAACGTACTGCAAACTTATGGAAAATAAGCACAAACGGCAGCATATGGAACTCGTGTGTAGGGAAGTTCGGGCGAAGAAGCTCATCGCAAAACCTGCGTTTAAATGTAGGACTATTTACGATGAGTCATTGAGTCTAGTCAAATTATGCCAAGAGAGCATTGTGTTTGACAAGCCCATATACGCTGGGTTTGCCGTACTCGACCTGTCAAAGACACTTATGTACAAGTTTTACTACGATGTAATGCGAGCACGGNTAATTGTCCCTAGTCAAATTATGCCAAGAGAGCATTGTGTTTGGCAAGCCCATATACGCTGGGTTTGCCGTACTCGACCTGTCAAAGACACTTATGTACAAGATTTACTACGATGTAATGCAAGCGCGGTATGGCGGCAGGGTAAACCTCCTTCACATGGATACTGATAGCTTTGTAATGTAGAGATTGCCAGNGGCAAGCCCATATACGCTGGGTTTGCCGTACTCGACCTGTCAAAGACACTTATGTACAATATTTACTACGATGTAATGCAAGCGCGGTATGGCGGCAGGGTAAACCTCCTTCACATGGATACTGATAGCTTTGTAATGTAGAGATTGCCAGCCCTGACTTCTACAGTGAACTCGCCATTAACAAGATGCTCATGTCGGAGTTCGAAACCAGCGCCTACCCGACCACTCATCTTTGTTACTCACCTACCAATTCTAAGGTGATTGGGAAGTTCAAGGATGGATGTCTGGGTGACGAAATGGTTGAGTTTGTTGGGTTGAGGGCGAAACTGTATGCATACCGATTCCTGAATACGGTAGTGAAGCGCGCGAAGGGGATACAAGGGTGCGTAGTTTACAAGACGATAACGTTCGACGATTATTGGCGCATCCTTTCGGCCCAGCGCAGCATGAGAGTACAGGTCGCGGGTATTAGGTCGTACCATCACCCAGTATATACAGATCAATCAACCAAACTGGCTCTTTCGTGGATGGACGATAAGGGGTAAGTCCTGGATGATGGCATACATACCGTCCCCTATGGCTATCAGGCCTAATAAGAAAAACAGCTCTGTGTTGGCAGAGAGAGTGCTTATTCTCCCGGCATGTACTGTAGCACGTACAGACGTGTTTGTATCCCGCCTGTCAGGTGCATGGCCGAGGGTTTTGGTAGTCATATTTCTCGATAAGCATGCTGTAGCACATGCAAGTGTGTTGCAGGCTTGCCAGGTATGCTGGCTGATAGTCTACTGTAGCTCGTTCAAGAGGCAAGTTCCTAACATTGTCAGGTAGATTATCGGTTTTTATTCCTGCAGTATACCGGAGCAGATGCAAGCCTAGAGGCCTTGTCAGGTATACAAACATTGGCCCCTGCAGTCTGAATCAGTGTACTATAGCTCAAGCAAACGTTGCAATCTTCGAATTGCCAGGTATACTGGGTGGTAGCATGCAAGAAGTCTTGCCAATGTTACCAGCACGTCCTGTACATGTTTTTTTTACTGAGGTATACTGGAGCACATGCAAGTAGTAGTCTTGCCAGGTATACCATTCATGCGTTCCCTTTTTNGCAAGTTCCTAACATTGTCAGGTAGATTATCGGTTTTTATTCCTGCAGTATACCGGAGCAGATGCAAGCCTAGAGGCCTTGTCAGGTATACAAACATTGGCCCCCGCAGTCTGAATCAGTGTACTATAGCTCAAGCAAACGTTGCAATCTTCGAATTGCCAGGTATACTGGGTGGTAGCATGCAAGAAGTCTTGCCAATGTTACCAGCACGTCCTGTACATGTTTTTTTACTGAGGTATACTGGAGCACATGCAAGTAGTAGTCTTGCCAGGTATACCATTCATGCGTTCCCTTTTTTTCCACAAATGCTAATAGCTGTATGTTTTCACTGCATATTGACTATCTTTCTTTTGTATGTTTCAATTACCCCCTCTGTATTCATGTGTGTAGAGTCACNGTTTTCACTGCATATTGACTATCTTTCTTTTGTATGTTTCAATTACCCCCTCTGTATTCATGTGTGTAGAGTCACCGTCGGCAAAACGCTTGTCAAGCTTATGTGCTAGATTATAGCATTCTACTTTGTCATGTGTATGGTTTCCACTCGNGCTTGTCAAGCTTATGTGCTAGATTATAGCATTCTACTTTGTCATGTGTATGGTTTCCACTCGTACTACTACTACTGTAATAGTCATATTAGTGTTAATTTAGCTGTTCTCCGCACCCTGCATCGCACTGTGTGTTGGCNTACTACTACTACTGTAATAGTCATATTAGTGTTAATTTAGCTGTTCTCCGCACCCTGCATCGCACTGTGTGTTGGCATCACACCTGTGTCGCCGCTATCGTACTGTAGTGTCCCGTCTGTATATGTTTTTTTTCCCCATCGACGAAGCGCTTGCTTCATTGTTTTCCCCCTTGCTGCTCCGCAACCTACATGTTCGCTATATATATATGATGTTACCAATATATATATATGTATTGATAGTGTTGTAAGAATAGCGTACTGCCGGTTCCAAGTCCGGGGTCCGTCTGCATGGTTATGCCATGCAGATGGTAAATCGGAGGACGGGGACTGTCTGCATATTTATATTGCTTACTGCGAAATACAATGTGTGTACGTATTGCGTTTAATAAAAGGCAAAGTGTCATGTTTTTTATTTCTTTTTTATTAAAAGCAATCCTTTTATTTCTTAAATACTATGTGTGTGTTGAGTTCAATTCAATATCTGGGCTGAGATAATTACAAGTGTTTAATTTGGAATATATTCATCTTCAACACATAAGAAACTAACACAACAAAAACATACCTGGGCTGAGATAATTATAAGTATTTAATTTGGAATATATTCATCCTCAACACCTCAGAAACTAACACAACATATTTATTTTTTATACTTTCAATTAATTAATTTATATTATGCTGCTAATCAAGTACTTTTTAACTGGGATGAGATAATTACAAGTGTTTTAATTTGGAATATATTCATCTTCAACACCTAAGAAACTAACACAACATATTAATTTTTTGATACTTTCAATTAATTAATTTATAATTATGCTGCTAATCAAGTACTTTTTAAAAACACTTCAATGTGCGCAGCCTCGCAAGATTTAATGGCCAGAAGGGTGGCGGTGATGGTGCCAACATGGCTGCCGCTATGGAGGGGTCACAACTAAGAGACAGGGGTGACACTGCATCCAATATGGCTGCCGATAATTTAAAACAATTATACTTTTTTAATTAATTGGCTGGCAAAATAGCTGCCATTGAAAACAACTTGTACTGACTGCAAACATGGCTGCCAACATGACCGCTGCTGCTGCTGCTGAGGTGGTGGTGTCAACATGGCCTTTGCTACGGAGGGGTGGCACCATCCAATATGGACGCCGATAATTTAAAAAGAAAATTTATACTTATTTTTACAAACATTTTTTTAATTTACTGGCTGACAAAATGGCTGCCAACTTGTACTTACTGCAAACATGGTCGTCGATAATTAAAAAAAATACTTATTTTACATACATTTATTTAATTTACTGGCTGGCAAAATGACCGCTGCCACTAAAAAAAATTGTACTGGCTGGAAAAATGGCCGCCAACTTCTACTTACTGCAAACATGGTCGCCGATTATTTTTTTTTAAATTATACTTATTTTACATACATTTATTTAATTTACAAGCTGGCAAAATGGCCGCCAACTTGTACTTACTGCAAACATGGTCACCGATTATTTAAAATATATATATTTATTTTTAGATACATTTATTTAATTTACTGGCTGGCAAAATGGTCACTGCCATTGAAAACAACTTGTACTGCCTGGTAAAATGGCCACCATGTCATTGCATGCCTCATCCAGTACGTTATTTTTTTAATTTAACTAAATTTTAGCTAAATATATTTTTTTAAATTTACTGACTGGCAAAATGGCCGCCATGGGATGGTATGTTCTATAATGTACTGTCTGCAAACATGGACGCCAACATGGCTGCCAAAATGGCTTCCAACATGGCTGTCAACAAGGCCGGCCTCCTGCAAATGCATTCCTTCTCCTGCAAATGCATTCTGCTGCTCTTGCATTTCTCCTCCCTTTCTCCTTGTCAAGAACCTGTGTTCGAACGCTCTATTTCTAACTACTCACATAAATGATTGAAAACCAAGTGCCAGCAAAAAATGTGCATGTTGCCTCTTGCGGAAACAATCTGATTTAAATGCAGATGGCTGTCCTAAATTGTACAAATTGTGTTCTTCAATAGCTAACATTCCAGCAACAAGTTCATCTGTTGAAAGCTATTTTTCCTCGCCGAACATAATCAAGACATACATAAGAAACTTCCAGAAACAAAACAGACTATCAAATCTTGGACTACTTTCATTTAACAAAAATTGCTTCTTACTTTGAAACAAAAAAGTCTTCCTACATCGATGTAATTGTCATTTTTGTTCGTAAATCAAGGAGACTCAACTTTATNTCTTTGAAACAAAAAAGTCTTCCTACATCGATGTAATTGTCATTTTTGTTCGTAAATCAAGAAGACTCAACTTTATTTACAAGAATCACGTCAACAAACGGAAATAATTGGTGATTCAAGAATTTTTTTAAGAACAATTAAGTAATGAAAGACATAAATAAGTAATTTTCAAGTTTTTAGGGGAGTGGACACTTGTGATCACATAATTACTAGTATTTATTAAAATAAGGAAGTACCAAGACATTATATTTCCTGTAAAATTACTCTAATTTTTTGTAATTTAAATATTGATATTTTGTTAAATTCATACATTGTAAACAGATAGGAGAATTCCTTTATTTTATTTATTTGCATGCAATGGCTTGTGTTTGTTNGTTAAATTCATACATTGTAAACAGATAGGAGAATTCCTTTATTTTATTTATTTGCATGCAATGGCTTGTGTTTGTTACAATCGTTGCAAGTTTCCAGCAAATAGAAAATAGTGCAAGGCGAGTCGCGTACCGCCATAGTTTGCGCCTCGCGAGCTCGCCAGATTCAGTCGCCATTCAGCATCTAAAGGGGTCGGTCACGTCGCGCGCACTCCAGGTGAACTAAAGTTTTGTGCACCTATAATGTAATTTGCGGAGTGTATCGGGGAATTCGTTTAATTTTACATTTGATTCCCCTACCTTGAAATCCACCCTTCGCCCCTGTGTTCGCAGCTATAAGCAACTTCTAAATGTGTGCATTTATGTGTGTGAGAGTGATTAAACAAGAAATATCTTGTCAAGATACGAGGAAACTTAAAAGCAGAAAGTACCAATAAAAGGCAGAACAAGATATTATGAGCAAGCGAAATACATATTTTTTCATAAATTAGTTACATGCTGCGAGGTCCTGAAACTGTGAAAATTTTCGATGTATGCTTATTTTGTGTACTTAATTTCCTGCTTTGCGAAGACAATGCATGTGTTGTGCATGCCTATTTAGAAATTTATTTTGAACAGGTATTACAAATTCGCTCATAAATATTGATCCACATTTACAGAGAACCTCAGACTATAGTTTTGATTAAGTTATGTGTAGTGTACACTTAACACAATCTCGAANGATCCACATTTACAGAGAACCTCAGACTATAGTTTTGATTAAGTTATGTGTAGTGTACACTTAACACAATCTCGAAGTTTCAATTTATTGTTACGAGCACATTTGTAAGATATGATGTAGCCGTCTCGTGATTAGTGCGATATTTAATGGCGTCTTTTAAGGGGATAGTATCCTTAATAAATTTGCTCATTATTGTGTATTTTCGTCTCGATCTTTCTTTAGTACACTATAAGTTCATAACTAAGTACTTACAAGTTCAGTTATTTATTTTTTAAATACGCTGTTAAGGAATAATTAAGATTTTACTGTCCATTTATTTGCAGTTGCTCCATGATCTGATGATAATTTCACGTGCAAAATATCCATTTTTAAAACTAACTTGATTGCATTCTAGGCTTTAAAGTGCCGTATTTTTTGGTTTTTCATTTGTAACCCTCCAAAAACGGTTCCTTTCTGTACTTCTCGAAACTTGAAATTTCGACGCGCATTTGAAATTACTACTAGAGACAAACGAAAGGGAGCACAAAGAAACTAGAGACTGCAAATCACGAGTGAAAACACATAGATTCAATTAGTGACCTGAGTATCCAGTAAAAATAATAGCTGGTGGAAATATAACAGCAAAACAGGTTTTTAGCAAAAAGACTAGTGGAAAGTGGTGCCCTCCTCACTCTGTGGCCACTGTCCGAACTCGGTGAAGGCCTTGCGTGTAAGCATTCCCTGCCCACCCCTTCATGATGGCTGGGAGGAGGGAGTGGCCGAGAGTGCACAGGGAGCAAACAGCGAGAACGAGTTTCAGTATTCCGTGGGTGTTGGAGGTTTTTGGTGGAGACTGTAAGCCGTGGCGTGGCGAGGAACCTAGCAGTTATCGGAAATGTAATGACGACTGACAATAACTCTATTCAGCCCTTCTTCAGCTAATGTCCCTATACATAAATTCAGTAGGAAGGGATTGCACTCTATATAATTTTTTTTTGTTAGGATTATGAACATTTTTTGCATTTTCATTTTGCATTTTGCATTTGCATTTCCCATAGCATTTTCATTCCTAAAAGACAATCCCAAAAGTTCAAAGCATAGCAAATTTTTTTCTAAACAAAAATACATTTTGAACATTCTGAACGTACGGGTATGTAGATGTACTTTACAACTTCTCACATGCACAAAAAATCTTAAAGAGCTATCTGAACCCAGTATTCTTAGATAACCAGGGGTGTTACAGATTACTAGAATTACAATCAAAAATATAGGTAATTGGAGCGGATATAACTATGCCGAATGAACAGTCAATGATTGATTCGGAGTTGCGTGTCGATTCGCTGCCGACACATACAACACTATTTATAAATGTTCGTCAAGTATACATCACTGGTTTTGGAAAATGTAGTTCTTGGTTATAGCGTAAATATTACGCAGTCTATATTGTTGTCATGTGAATTTAACAGCGAAGCGGTTGTTAATTTTTTACACATCTGTCCACATGCTGCGCACAAATACTGCACAGACTGAAGTATTCCTACAAAAGAGATCGGCAAGCCGTATCTAATAAATCGATAGATTTTTGCGTACCATGTACACACGTTATTTATAGATATTGATGACGTATAACGCATGCTTTTACTGAAAAACCTCAGAGATACAGCAAGTATGCAATGGTTGTAATAAATAATCGGTAATGCTCTTCAATATAGCTAAATGAAAAAAAGAAACATGCAGGCTGATGTTGGTTCTGTAACGACAGTTGCCTTATACTTTTTTCATCACCACCAAATAACAATTTTTTTAAATTTAATTTTATTATTAAAATATAATGACTGATAGCTCTATTTCAACAGTAAAAACCAAACAGAGTTGTTTAATTTTTAGTTTCAAACTCAATCGGATAAAATAGGTAATTTTATTCATATAAACATTTTATAATTGTTAAAAAAAAAAAAAATTTTGTTTTGTGATATTTATTAGGAAAATCCAAACGATGAAATACGGTAACGATGTTTCTTTGTTCTGTTTTCGTTTTTGTTATATTCCAATCACATATTATTGTGTAAGTATTATGCACTCATAAACTTCAACAATGTAAAATGCTAATGGATTTACTCATAAGGTTTTTTTTTAGTCATTAGATCCTTTACAAAACTGTCTGAAATGGAAATCCACGACCTTTGTTTTTTGATACGTTTGTGAAATTCTTCCAAGGCATTTTTCCTAAAACTCGGTATGCTTCTCCACATCTTATATGAAGGGTTCTAAATATGAAAGCATCATTAAGCCCATGAGGGTGTTATCTCACAGCAGGTATGGAAACAAAAACTTATACAAAAAATGTCAGCGGCTGTAGAAGAAGAGAAAAGACTGGCACTCGAAAACGGTGATGTGGAGGAAGGATATCCTTTCATAACGGGCATTGTTGATGGAGCTTGGTGCAAGAGAAGTTATGGTCACGGATATTCTGCAAATGCTGGAACGGTAAGTGTGAATGACATAATAACACATATACAAGATTTACGTCTACCTTTGCCGGTGTAAAAGGATAACTGTACTTCGGAGAAAACGGCGGGGAAACATAAATTATGCTGATATGTCATAATTTCTTGGTGCACCAGTTTTTATATTTACCAAATGACCTAGTTTTTGAAGTAGTCTGTGGTTTAATCAAAGAGACCGGCGTACCATGCCTTACATAATTATACACATTTTTTTTTAAATAGCGGCTTACTCCGTTTATTTAGTAACCATATTTTCATTATTACTGTTCACTCCTTACTGTGTAATCTTAATTTTTTACCTAGAATAATGGGAAAAAAAGGTTTATTTTTAGTATAGAAAACTATGTTTCTTATTTTTCATCCCAAATTGACAACTGTTTCGTAAGCTGGTTATAGGATTAAAGTAAAATTAGGTGTTGTATGAACGAAGGAGACATAATTATCCTGAGGAAACACTACAAGTTTTCCAGATACGGAAGTTCAGCTGTTGCATTTGCGGCGGTAACTACGCGACCACCTCTTTCCCAGGACAAAAAATTTAGAACTATCGAATAATAGCGAGGTTAATTACGCAATCGTTAAAGAGTTGTCATTAGGAAAACAAATTTTTTGAATTTGTTCGCGATTCTTTGAGATTCAAAGAGCCTGAAAGACAAATTGAATGAAAATTTATTTTCATTTACTACCTTGCGGATAGCAGCTCACTAAGTGTCGTCATATATTAGTGTAGTGTCCACGGGTACCAAACACAGTAGTGTTTCATAATTAATTTCGAAATTTTTTTATATAATAAAATATATTCAGATACGTAGCAGGAAAGTAGTTTATACTCTAAATTGAAAAAAAAAATGTATCTAAAAAGTGTAAATAAATACATAGCATTTTCGGTATTCGAGTCAAGATACTAGTGACCCGTAGCTGCCACAATGACTATGGTTATAGAGGCCATTAATGTCCGGCCCTGAATCTTCAAATAGGTATTAGGTAGGTATAATGGGACATTTCTTTTTTCACAACGCTAACTCGTAGGCCTGAAGAGCTAATTTGGACATGACTTAGAGGTGCAGACGTTCAATGGGAGCCTGACGAGCTTAGCCTTTCAGAATGATCCAGTACGATACAGCCGCCATTCTAGTTTCCATTGACCTTCGACATAGTAATTAGATGTTCACTATTCAAAAGTCTCAAAAATTAGAACTAATGAATGAATAAGTAATTGTACACAGCAGTTATATCAATGATCCTATTTTAACTTGGGTGTGTGCTATAATAATATCAGCGATCCTGTGGTTCTCAAAGATGAACTACCCTGCGGTACTGTACAGCTTCCGTTATTTTAAACAATGAATGAATAATGATGAAAGTCTTTATGAAAATGCCTTATCGCAAGACAACTTGGCATTTTTTTCATAAAAACTTACTATTTCGTAGAAACGTTGTACAAAAGTTTGAAGAAAATTAATAACATTCATTTCGGGGGCCACTAGTAGTCTGTTGACCACAGTTTGAGGACTGCTGCACTGTCTTAGAGAGGAAAAAAGGTGGAATGTAAAGGCTATTCCTATGTTACTGAGTAAAAAAGTTATATATATTAAAAATTATTACACTTAGCTTCGAACTGCATGTGTAGAGATTAATAAGCTGGAGTAATTTTTAAATGATGTTCGAAAATGTTTTTACATTTTTTATTCTTTCAATTAATTGCATTATTGAAATTAATGCTAAATAATTTGATTGTATAAAATAATTGTAATAAAAATATATGTAAATAACTGAAAATAACTTTTTTTTTTTGTTGCTATTTTGGGAATTATATAGGGATGAGTTCAAATTTTGTCTCAATCATTCAAACATTTGGCTGTGATGTTCACGCAATCAGTATATACAGCCATTTTACCGATATAGTACCTCTAGAGCAACATAAATGCATGTTTTCTATTTCTTTAATTTATTAACCTGTGGCCGACTACACTGCATCGTAATACCCTCGATTGGAAGTAGTGTTATTCACTGCTGCTGATGTTCTTTTTACACAATGATAGACATGTGTAAACAACTGTAAAGTAAATCAAGCGTTGAAGCTGGTTAATGATGCAAAAACAAGGTTGAAACAGTCTGTTATCAATTCAATTTTTTTTTAGATTAAGTAATTTTTTGCGGCAAATAAAATGTGTATGCATGTTTTACATTACCCTTGATATATCTAAGCCACAATCACCTTTAAACGCAGTTTATCGTATAATGCATTTTCCACCAGCCTCTAAAGACATTGGACTTATTGGAAATAACTTGTCAATAACGGTTGAAATTTTTGACATCTACTTCTGCATGGTCACCAAAGCAGGATGTGTACAGTATGTGACGACCTGCTGTAATTACAATGCAATTTGTTGCTGCAGTTTGTATTTCTCGGGTAGCGAAAAAGCCTCCAAAGATTTTGTATTCAGTCTATAATTGTTTATTTATTTATATATTGAAGTAATATATCAGAAAAGTAAGATAAAATGTTTTTTCCCCAGGCTTGCGTTATTGGCGGGAGAACAGGGAAGATTCTTTACTTGGGTGTTAAGAACAAATTTTGTTACGAGTGTTCCCAACCAAAACAACACCACACGTGCAACCAAAATGATTCTGGTTCATCGTTCGGGATGGAGCAAACTATAGTTGTGGAAGGACTTCAGCATTTGTTTTCTGATCATGGTGTATGGGTGAAGTTCCTAACAGGTGATGGAGACTCCAGTGTTTTTGCGAGAGAGGGCTCCTTTTGGAGACAAAATGAAGAAAATAGAGTGTGCAAATCACATTATGCGAGGGTACACCTCGAAATTGCACACTCTAGCCTCAAAGACCACTTTTGACTTTGAGGGGCGAAAAATAATTAGACAGAACATTCCTCGCATCACAGCTGCAGTTCGTGGAGCCATTAGAAATTCCGAAGGAAATGTTGATAAGCTTCGGAAAGATTTACGAAACGGCCTCCGCCATGTTTTCGGTGACCATTTTCCTGTTGTGCATCATACTGCTCTCGACAAAATGAAATTGTAAATAAGGTGCCGTACTTAGAGAAAGAGAAATTAATGGATGAGATGCTTGTGTTGCTAGATCCCAATGTCAGAAAGGCAGATTGTCTCGTTCTGAACAAAACGACAAATGTGGCTGGAAACCTCAACTCTTTAATTTGCAAACTGACAAGTGGCAAAAGAGTTGATCATGCAGAAGGGTCATCATACAGGCGACGCTGCTATGGGGCTGCTCTACCACGCATGGATGGTCCATCTTATATTATAAGTCCATGGAAAAGCATGACTGGAAACAGTCCAGAAAATATTTGTAAGAAATCTGTGTGACGCGAGAAAGGACTCGGCCATCTAAAAGACTAAATTTTTGTGACGAAGGAAAATACAAACGCAAAAAAAGAAGAGAAAGATCGACAAAACAACTGGTGTCATTGAGTATGGTCCAAATGCTGCAAAATCTGATTTAGCTCCCAATGATCTTCAAAGCCAGATGAACACAATTTTAGGGAAGATGCAGGAATAAGTTGGTTCTTTGACACTATGTTTCACATTAGAACGCGCTACCGTTGGTCAACGTGAAAATCCACTGTGGATGCAGGCAAGATGGCCGAGACTAACTGCATCACGATTCGGAGTTATCTGTTGTATGAGGAATGTTACATCTTGCCACAATATTGTAAAAAATATTGTTTGTGGAACCGAACTCTATTCACCAGCTATTATTTACGGCCGAGTTCACGAAAAAAAAAGCCATATCCGCCTACGAGAAAGAGAAGCAGACAACTGTAGCACCTTGTGGCATTTTTGTTCACCCTGAGATACCGTACCTTGGAGCAAGCCCAGATGGAATTTTGGAGAAAGATGGCATTGTTGAGGTAAAGTGTGTACCATCTATAGGAAGCATGTCCATTCGTGAAGTAGTAAAATGTAAGAATGTCTGCATAGAAATAAAACATGAGAAGTTGCAAAATTAAAAAATTACATCGGTACAGATTCCAAATACAAGGGCAACTTCAAATATCGCACAGAAAATTCTGCGACTTGCTAATTTATTGCGACATTGGAACTGACGTAATAAGGGAAGAAAGAGATGACGAATTCTGGGAAAAAATGATGTTACCAAAACTGCAGAGATTTTATATGGAGTGCTTGTTGCCGAAATTTGCGGACAGTCGTATCAGAAGAGGAATGCGTGTACGAGAGGCGCAGCATATACTGCAAGCACAGGCAGCTGCAATAAAAAAATGTTACTGTTGAAAATGGGACATTGTAAATAGTGTTTTTTTTTTGTCATTTACGCAAAACAATTTTTCACTTATGACAATTTAAATAATCTTAGTAATTTCAATGTAAACAATATTGTTTATAAGGTGCTTGTACTGGGTTCTGTAAATTGCGTTGAAAATATCACATCGTAATCGACGTATATTGTTATTGATGCTGTAAAACCGCTGCCATGGCCAAAATAAATGTTTAAAAATAAACTTAAATGTTAGCATGTACCTATATGTATGTGTATGCATATATATATATTAATTTATTTATTGTGTAGTCCTTCGTTTGCTTTTCCCCTGTTCTGTAAAGATTTCATCTTTTCCTTCGTGTATATTTCGTTTTCATGTTTGTGACATTTTGATTACGTAGTACTCGCCTTCCAAATGCAAATTTCATGCTGGTGGTACATGCATAGTCATTTAATTGAACTCATACGAACACACATTCTCAATGAAATCACACATAATGTGGCTGTGTCAAAGTCTGTAAAGTTCCCGTTAGAGTATGGTCAATGTCAAAATATGCCGTACATTTCAAATGAATCATTTACCAGACACGTACATCGATCGTTTCTGTAAACCCTGGAGAAAAGAATATGTTGGAGATTTTCAATACATACTACACTACACGTGTACAAAATTTTATCTAAAAAATTCAGAATTTGGTTAGTTTGAAATTGAAATTGGGAACTGAAAAAAATAGCAACTAACCTTGTAGCCTTTTTTTTTTTGGTTCCTTGACCATATTTTATTAGTTATAGCCACTTTGGATGTAATAGATTTATCTACTAGTATGCTGACACAGCTGCCCTGTTTTGGCAATCATTTCCGTTCGCCCAACCGGGATTTGACTGAGTAAAGCCACTACTAAAACTGATACCGAACAGGAGTGAAATTATGTACATGTACATCGGAGTTGAACAGCAAACAAGTACATTGCCAATTTGTAACAGCTATGCTTATTGTGCAACAAAGAAACATCGAAATCAAAATCAGGAGTTGTATTATAAATTGTAATTTATTGGTAGTTTATTGAAATAAATAGTAAGATTTATAACAATAGCAAAAATCACAGTCAACATATTATAATTACTGTATGGAAAACAATATTGTAATTGTGATGTTTTCATGTTTATCACTTTTCCTTTGTTTCATACTTCAACCAATCGCCTGACCGGATCGATTGCTGGCTACACACCATTTGCTATCCAAGTTTACTCTACATTCGCCTATGTTTAGGCTTTGGTGACTGTCAAAATCTCTAGTCTAAAAGGGCATTTGCCGTAGGTCGGCCTATTGTTCCGTGTTTGCTTCGTGTTGCCTCGAATGGTGAGTCCAGTACCGATCGGTGTTACCTGAAATAGTTGTTTGAACAGAGTGAGTATTTTTTGTATAGCCATAATTAACTTCAAATGGCTACGTTCGACATATTACAGGTGATAAGATTGTAAAACATATGCATCAGTGCAAGAAGAAAGTTTCTTTTAAAAAAATGCATATATTATAAACTGTTAAAGCCACATTAACACCATGCCATACATAACTTTATCATGCTATTTAGTTTATTTTGTAACATCATTTATGATGGTCTTAATGATGACAAACATTTGTTCTTAATTACTTTATCGTTAGAAGACATTTTGGCATGTAAGGGTTTCCTAAGTTAGGCTATACCTTATTTCTTCTACCATTATTATTTTGTTAACATAGCTGCATACTTGACAACCAAAAATATTAAAATTTACTTGTGATGATATCTGGTTTTATATTATATACATCAGTGTTGTCAAAACAGATTCTACACATTATTTGATATACGGGAGTCACGCCGTACCAATAGGCTCTCAAATGTTTTTAAAAATAAGTTAGTAATGCTGCCAACATGAATTTATAAGAGGTTTTAATAGTCACTTACTTCGAAGCTATGCTGTCCTTTTTTGTAACTACGGTACTTGGAAACTAGACAAACTCATGATAAAGCATCATGTTTATACTTTTTTTTTACATTAAATATTGGGTTTTGTGTCTGCCACCTGAAGGAACGGGGTCACAGCCCACTAGATGGTAATCTTCATAAGTTCAGCTGTCAGGTCGTGGTGGGCAGCTATCGTGTATCCGAGGTATTGGTAGCACATCCATACCAGTGGTCTGCCGCCATCATTATTATAGCCTGTGGAAAACATGAGAGACCTCCTTTGCCAAGTAGATCGACTACCCACGTCTTCTAGAGGCAGGGGTACTAAATAAAGGTGACACGCCCATCGGCGTCCTGCTTTTGCCCAGGCAATTTCCTTTTCTTAGTTTCATTTCGTTCGCTAGGTAATTGAAGATGTCAAGTTTCACCATTTAAACGATTTCCCACACAGTTCAGCCAGGCTTCGTCTTCTACACCATAATACTGCAGCCAACTCAAGCAATCGTGTAGGAAGGTAGCAGAATCCTTTTTGGGCAGGCCTGCAAAGCCTGGCAGGAACTGTAAGGGGTCCAGCATGGATGCTGGTGTCCGCTGCTGAGAACCCACATGGATGTGTTGTTGTTGAGGCCTGAGTGGGCGTGGCACCATGTGGTTGCGTGACCAAATGGAGGTGTTACGTAGAATGCGCCGCTGGAGGGGCGAGAGGGGAAGTTAGTCCATGCGGGTCCTGTAGTGGGCGTGGCAGCGGCGGCAGGCTGAGCTGCGGCATGCACTGTTCACAGGATTGTCATATTGGCAGATGCTATTTTAAAGTTTTACTAACGTAAAAGAATCTGGGTCTCGTAATGGACGCACACACTTCAAGCACTGTCGTTCAACTATTCTGTTGGAGGTATGCCAGCCTATCAACCCGCTGTCTCATCGCTGTTTGTGAGAAAACTTCATTGCGCCCAGCTGATCTACGCCAAGGGTCAACGAACCTCCTGGTCCATGGCTGCCTCCCATGCACAATGTGTGGATGGGGTAACCTGCCCGAGCGGATTCAGGGGTAGTGTGTCACACATGCACACTGCCAGCTGCCACCTCCTTGTCATGCCTGGTGGGGCGAGAAAAGGGGTGGCAAATGCTCCTCAAATTTTCTGTTTTCGGTCCTGTTACCACTGTGGAGCTGGTTGGCTGATGGTTGCCTAGACACTGTTAGTTTTACCAAGCTGGTGCGAAGATTTTGCTGAGTGATACTGATACTGCCCCCACCGACGTATAAATTGGACATTTTGGATGCTGGAATTTTGCCAGGAATTTTGAGAGGTTGGCCGCAAAACACGGGCATTCCTCAGGAAAACTGGGCACGTAAATATTGCACTTGCAATAACAAGCAAAGGCTCACACATTGAGGTTATACATGGGACAGGTTTTTTACGTGATCAGGAATTTTGGCGAAAAATTTAGCCACACAATTGGGCAAGCAATTTCATGCAATGGCGTTGTACAAGCATCATTAAGATTTTAGGAAGAAAATAGCCACACAGTTGGGAAAGACATTTGACAGCTTGTCATGGTCTGAGGTTATGGTAAGGTGTAGTGGTAGTTGTAAGGATAGAAAAAGGGTCCCAGAGCATGAGATACTCATCCAGGGATGTGCCAATCGCCCACGTGGCTTCTCCTGAGCTCCCTCTCTCCCCTTGGGAATATCTGATGTAAATTAAACTGTGAAGTACTTCCTATGCTTACCAACAAGGGTGTAGGCTCCCTTTTATTCCTGTAATTAACATGTGAGACTGTTAAATGGCCATCTCACATTCCTAAAACACCATAAAACCATGATCGGTGGTCCAGTGCACCTGTAGGTAGAAGACCCCAATGTTACTGAAAAAAAAACAAGGAATCACTTGCACTGATTTTACTCACTATATATTTCCTCCTAAGAGGATCTCACTGAGGAAACAAATACACACAAATACAATTCCATGACACTACAATACAAGAACACTTTTATATTTTAATTTGAATGAGCAAATTAAGAATAAAAATAAATTGTATTGGTAAGAAAATTTATATGTTACATAATTTAAGTATGCCACGGGGCTGAGTCTCCAAGTTTGTTGCATGAATGTTAGATTTATTTACATTTCACCCTTTTATTCGCCTATAACATTGCACAACCCTATGTGCATGATATATAATTCTAAATACATGGTCACATGTATGTTTTATGTGTAGATCCCTGCTCGAATGAGCAGAATAATATCCACATGTTCAGTAGTATTGTGACAAAATACATCACATTGTAATTTCAGAATAGGAAAAAAATGTACAACATAGACTACAATGCTGAGTTATTCGCAATTTACTCCAAAGTGCCTGGTAATGGCAAAACACTTGTCATAATATGAAATTCACGTATGTTCGACATTTGGTTACGGCTAAAGAAGTGTTCTCAATGTAAAAATTAATGCTACACATTTTGTACTTGAATACCAGTTTGTACACAACAAACAAAAATAACATTTAAGAATCTTTACATAATGTTAAAACTACATCAAAACTATGAAACTAGCTATTTTGACTGCTTTTCGCATTTTATTACTTTTTTTAGTTGAATGGATGACTGTCATATATATGTATATATGCACTAGCTGTGCCCGCGGCCCCGTTCGGGAGGTTATAGTAACAAACTTATAGGGAGAAATAATGGTATTTATTAGTAGACAGATACTGATCATAAACACAGAACAGAGCACTAACTATGTCATTTTTGTTGCTTGAATCTCTCTTTTACATAGCCACTGTTCGTAATTTATATTTCTTTGTAGATCTGGGTAAATGCTAGCAATCAGATCTGTATCACTCTGCACCAAATTACTAAAATCCCCTGTTAGTGACGCACAGCTCTCGGCATCTGGTTCTAACCGCCCATCTCCAATTTTTAATAGTGTATCATAATAATGTCATGTATCAACGTCATTGTAGAGGTGCACTCTCATATTTGCCATCAAGCTGAATTTCTTGACATTTGTCCATAAGCTTGACGACTTGAGACAGGCTTTGATTTCATCTGCAGGTGTGACCCTCCGAATCACTGGTAGAGTTTGGCGGAAGTCCCCATCCAGTAATACAATCATTCCTCCCATAATGCCTGTATTGTTTCGTATATCCTGTAGAGTTCAGTTTCGGGCCTCTATCGCTTTGTATGACATTGTGCTTTCGTCCCACGCTAATATCTTACATTGACGCAGCATTGTACCCCAAGTGCTATTTTTACTAAAATGTTTTTCCTGAGGGAATGAAGTATTTTTCGGGATAAAAAGTAGCATATGTTACTTCCCGACCCTCCAACTATATCTGTGCAAAAAATCACGTCGATCCCTTGCTCGGTTTAGACGTTGCATTGATATTCCGTTTCCATTATTATTCTATTTTACTTTCTCATTTTCCAATACGAATTTCCCCGAGCGAATGAGATATTTTTTCAGGATAAAAAGTAGCCTATGTCACTTCCTGGTCCTCCAACTATTTCTGTGCAATAAATCATGTCGATCTGTTGCTCCATTGCGACGTGAAAGAAGGACAACCAACCAACAAACACGCTTTCGCATTTATATATTAGTAGTATTAAATACACCAACATGCATTTACACATATGCCATCATACATATATATATAGAGCCGAATAACATTTGATGACCACCTACTAGTATCCAGGGTAACCACCCTTCACAGCATGGAGAGCGGCTAGACGATATACGAGCTGGCATTGACTAAGTCAGATGCTGATAGGTTTCCATGGATATCTGGAGCCATGCTGTCTGGAGTGTGTCCCACAACTGTTGAAGGGTGCAAGGTGGAGGAGACAGACTATGAACACAGCGATCGAAGTGGTCCCACAGATGTTCAATTAGATTAAGATCGGGGTTGTTTGGGGGCCACGGAAGATCTTTGAAGACTTGATCGTGCTATTTCAGTCATGTGCAGACACTTCTAGCCATGTGGCAAGGAGCATTACTGTGCTGGAAGATCCCATCCTCCCAAGGAAAGACAATTATCATGTACAGGTGGATAAGATCGCCGAGGATGGATTCATAATAAAATCGATCAAGAGTGCCTTCCACACGAATGATGGGACCTAGAGAATACCACGAAAATATCCCCCAGATCAAAACACTGCCACCACCGCCTTGTGTTCGTCCAGCAATGAATGCAGGCTGTTGGTTTCCGACGTTTCTCGCCATACACGTTGATGTCCATCCATTCTATGCATCTGAAATCGTGACTCGTCGGAGAAGACTACCTGTCGCCAATCAGTAGCGGTCCAGTCGCCATACTGTCGAGCGAATTCCAGTCGTTTTCGCAGATGCACCTGAGTTAGCATAGGTGCATCCATCCTCCATCTACTCCAAAGCACCACTCGCATAAGGGTCCACTTAACTGTTGCAGTAGATAGTCTGGATGTCCCCTGGTTCATTTGGACCATGAGATCTTCCACTGTTGCCTGTCGATTGGCCTTCCCGCACCTTCTTAGTCGACATTCACCTCGGACATCAATGGGCCGCGGAGTTCTGCAGTTTCCACGGCGGTTTTTCTCAATGGTGCGATTCGTCCACTCACTATACACCTCTACTACAAAGGCACAGTAACATTTAACAAACATAGCTGTTTCCGAAATGCTGTTCTGCTTGGCCCGAAAGCCGATGACCATCCCTTTTTGCAACTCGGTTAAATCGCTTCCCTTACCCATGACAGCAGGAAGCACACTGTGTACAGACTGCCTGTCGGTCGCATTATATACCCACTTCACCAGTCCACGTCATGGGTCATACATTGTGGGCTACATAAGTGGGTGTAATAATGTGATTCAACCATTATATATAGGGGCCTACTTATATGAGGGACTTAATAACTATTTATGCTGGATAATGCTATTATTGACCAAATATATTAAACTGAAATATTTATATGCTGGACGTTATGTAATCGTTATGAAAACCACATTTTTTGCTCATGGCCCTATGCATTCATATGGGATGTGTGCACAAAATATTTCTACAGCACATGGCCTTCGTGCCTCCTGTATCTGACACCTTGGTCACATTTTAAAAAATGAATTTCAGACTTCAAATATATGCACTTCTCAACAAGTAATTATGATGCCGTTTCGGAATCGGAAGTGAGGAGACAGATGTACCAGACATTCTTACTAGCAAACAATATAACAGCTCCTCAGTCACTACAACCACCGCAAGCACGAGGACATAAATACAAGACTGTGTCCAGTATTTCAGCTGTATTAATCAGAACGCCTCAAAGAAAATATCTGAAGATATTAACAGAGAAGAGAATGAATTTGATGTGTTCGGGAAACTTGTCTGCGCCCAAATTAAACTCATGCCCCTAACTATGGCTTTTAATTGTCAAATGGAATTACAAAACATTTAAATTAAATATTGCTGAATTGCTGAAAATGCAAAGCAGCAAACTACATGTAGCATGCCATCACCTCACTCCTCATCAAAACCCCTGCATTCCATCAGTGGGTTTCACGACATTCTTTCACAAGCTGTAGAAATAATTTCAGTTGCCTCAAAACATACTGAAAAAACCTTGAATACATATACATACCTTTCATGAAGAACATGTGTATAACATAGTCTACACACTGTTTCTTTATTTTAACTTATAATTATACATAAATAATTCTTTTCTTAAGTTGAGCAGCATTCTCGAAATACAAAGTGTAAAACATTCAATGATTTTGGTGTAATAAATGTTACCTAATACTTAACTGTAATAGCTTAGTAAAAACGTATCTATTACATGTACTTGCTTACCTTTGTGTGATCTTCTAATGTCTAAATAGTGTAAAACCAAGTCGCTTGCCCACTTCTGTCTGTGTATTCACTTAGTACTTCTAAACTACTTAATGGATTTTGATGCGGTTTTCAACATCATTTAGAAAATTTCTTGAGGAATTTTTTGGTGTACAATTAATTTACACATATTGTAAGGATAGTAGATAAATGTCGAACCGTTTGTAAGCAAGTCGTAAATAAACTGCTTTTAGGGCGCTTACAAGGCTTGCACTGACTAAACAATAAGAGACACATCAAATTAACGAACTACAGAATTGTAGCCCTCAAAAAGGTCTACAGAAAAGTACGCGATAGAATATGTTTATCTTTTAAGGATGACCCACAGTAACCATTTTTGTCTTTCAAAGTATCGCTGTAAAAACTAAATTCTTACCGGGCGAAGCCGGGCCGGTTTGCTAATGCTAAATAAATTGCATTATGCACTTATGGAAGAAACTGTGATATCGCAAATGTTGGCACTCTCTACAAATACAGCAGCGATGACAAACTGACTCCTGTCGCTAAATAAAATCAAGTTATTTTCTTTTTAAATTTCGTCTTCAACTTGATGTAAAACCATTCAAAATGGTTTTCTGTCATCCTCAAGTGGTTTATATACATGCCAGGATCTTCGTCAGCAAGTTCACATAACAGTGTTTCCTAAGTACAAAAAGTTTTACTGCTTAAAACCCAGTCTTTCGCCCAGATTCTGCATCTCTACTTCTTCTTCTGGTTCTTTAGTATTGTCTCCAATTCGGATATAATTGCCTGTGCAACACATCGTATGCCGCAACGAAGTACATGCTTTGCATAAAATAGCATCATATCGTTAAACTTTGGCAACTGGCAATGTGTAAACATTCGCAGGAACTAGTAACTGGAACCTGTTACTGCCCTCTCTTCAAGATCCAACTACTGTCTCCAGCTGCTGGCCTTGTGTAAATGTGTCTTAACATAAATAGTTATATTATATATATATATATTAAGATAAACTCGTGAGGAGACGAATCAGAACACATCAGTCATTTTTGTTGGTGGGAAACGATTATTTACAGTGAAACAGTGTTATGCTGCCTCACGCCATTCTAGGATATTTATATTTTCTAAGATGTTTCCCATTGGCAGCAGTCAAGAAGGTGTCAGACTCTGTGATGCAGGTGCTTGGTAGTTCGATGAAGGTTGGTATTATACTGAGTGTGCTGCGTTTCTTTCCACCTAGCGGTGGCTGAGGCGACTGAGAGGGCGTTGCATTGTGACATCAGCAACATTTTAGAATTGGTTTGAACAAGGATCTGCTTCTGTTTCGAGGACATTCTCCACAGTTTAACATTACCTGAACGGTCGGGGATAGTAATGTGGACATCGTCCAGCAACTATGTTAAGAATAGTCAGAATATTGTACAATACTCACTGGGTGAGCACGAAGTCACAGTTCTCAGGATCGTGAAACGAATGACCACGTGGCTGTATCCCCTGACAAATACAGAACAAATTTACTGGAAAAAATAATATATAGCAGGAGTATTCAGGCTTGCCAGCATACCTTAATATTACCTTTTATCTTATAAATGAAGGATGCATCCTTAAGGCATAGATGATTTCCTGGATAGGGCCAGGGCCCGAAATACAACACTAAATGAGAACTCACAAGTTTAGGTTAACTCAAATAAATTGTATTGCCGAATAGTATACACAGTTACATGTATACAGTGCAAATTAAAGCAGACCTGACTCACAAGGCCTGCCAGTTGCCATTACTATTAAAAAAGGCCAAGAGTGGAGCGAAAAACTTACAGTAGTAATTAAACCTCCAGGGTCGGTAAATTGAGCTGACAGAGAGTCGCTGCGAACGGGAGGGAGACAGTTGGTAATTTAAATAATAGCTCCAGTAAATTATGTTAACTTATTGCAGTTAAGTGTTCAAAACAAAGTATGAAAGTCCCCCCGCGATGCAACGCACGTGCAGCACCTAATAACCATGGAATCAGACTCCTGGGTGTAGCATGGGTGACCCGCATCCTCTCTGAGAGCTTGTGCCATCCCGTGAGGTATCTTAGTTTACTGAACTCATTACATAAATGCGTAAAACATACAGACAATATGGCCCTTCAACATTTCGGATTGAGCATCCCTTACCTTGAGGATAGTTCAGAGTTCTTTCTTAAGAACTAATTTTAATACAAAACATGATTATGTGGTGCCTTGCAGAGCATGTGGGAAATTTAGGTCTGTTAAGTTATGGGGCACACTATGACCAGAATGGTCAGGTTGAAAGAAAGACTAATTATTTCCAATGTCACTAATTGGCTTGATTAGACACACAATTTCACTCGGAAAATTATATAGAACACTTCAAATACCCTAGCCTTGCAGAGGCAAGGCAAGAGTATTCATTTGGCATATGCATGTGGCTAGGGTATGCATGTGGCATATGCATATGGCTAGGGTATGCACATGACTGGTGTATGCACATGGCATGCATTTATTCTGTGATTACTTCGTAACCCCCTAGGGCGAATTTCACGTACATTTACCCATGGGCACTAAATTCTAATTCTATTTAATACACCTTCTAACACTTTATCCCTATCCTAATTACACAGATCTCTCTAGGGACACCACAGGCACTCGGTTGGAACACTCGGCATCAGGCCATGACCCGTCCCCAAGTGAAAGATGCGGATACACATTGGGACGCACGATGCACATGTTCCACACGCCATACTGGTGCTGCGACTGTGGGCCGATGATGTGATGACGGTGGTAATGCCAGACCACGCAGGAGTGGGCCACATCAAGCTTTGGGGTAGACGGCGATTGCGAAAGCTTCACTATAAATACCCTGGCAAAGCAAGCGGTGGCGGACACTCGGAGGGTGGTCACAACTAGAGGTTTTGGTCTCTCTCGAGACATGTAAATTTGGGAATATAGTACATTGGTACCAGTTAAGTAATTGTATATAGCTCTGTAACTATATTTTTTTGTAACTGCATATTTTTATTTTAACCTCTAAATCTTATGTTTTTAAAGGTTATTGTTTAAATATTTGAATGTAATTTTTTAATATATTTCGTAAAGCTGTTTGATTTTGAAAATTGTTTGTATTTTCCATGAGGCAGAGGAAAAACAAAAAGGAGGATAATTGCATGGTAATTAAAAGAAGAAAACGAAATTAATTAATTAACTATTTTTTTCTAAACAGTCACCCTCTTAAACTGAACTTCATTAGGCTGCTACTGATCGATGCAAATTAATAATGGATGACATGGTTGTGGAGTTGGGGGCGAGTTTTTTTACATGTGACAGAGTGGTCTGTTAGACACTAAGAACCCTTTGTTGCAACAGTATTGTAAGTATAAAAAATATTTAAATTGCGTTTAAGTGCACATGTTTACGATTATATTTGTTCACAAAAATTATCTCAAATAGATAATGTCGGGTTTGAAGTATGATCTGCTTAAATATGGTTTTAATGTACGAGGGTAGGTAAAAAAAAACAGAAGTAAATATGAGAGTATTGCCGCCTGTTTCCATTGGCTGATATTAAGAATTCAAACATCAAATGGCAAATGCAAATACTGAAGACGTGTTTTCGAATGTCAGATCAGCGCTTACTGCATAATTTTCAATGTGTAATTATTTCATAGTAAACCCATCTTAAGATCAAAACAGGCAAAAAAGTTAATTACGCCACTTTAGCTTTCAACGCCTCGTATATCTAATAGTGTCTTCCAATTACTGCGATGGACTGCACTGTGCGCACTTGCTGAGTGCTATATTCCAATTACCGGAACTCGCACTGAATGCAGTCGGTTTTCCATCTTCCAACTGTCGACTGCACTGAAGAAGTGCGAACTGAGTGTAATTTTAGCCACACGGTCTCCATGGCCTGTGCGGTAGTTTGAGTGCTGATAAGGCCGCCATACAATAATTCTGCTCGCGCAATCGTGTGATAATCGCACTTTTATAGTTTTCAGGGTGCACTGAGTGCGCACCCAATGCAGTCAATTTGGAATACATCATTTAGTTTATTCGTCTATGGATCAGTGAGAGCAATGTTGTAAATAACACTTCCCTTTGTGATGATTTTAATCAGGTTTTTAGTATATTCGACGGAAAAACTTAGAAGTCAAATTGCTTGATTTTATCATACTAATAACAACAACACTGTAAATTCTTGTTATTTAGATTTTTTTTTTTAAGTCCTACGATGATTATAAGCTTGTAAATGTAAACAACTACAATGTAATTTTACGACAAAATAAAACAATGATTCAGCATTATTCTACTAGAAATCAATGATATTGTTATCGAAATACGCCGTTTTGCTTATGTGATCACTATGTCTCCAGAAACAAAACGTGGGGAGAGAAAGAATTCACACTCAAGCCAGGTTAGCATTGTGCGAGTTTCTTGGTTACTGTACTTCTATAAAAATGCAACGTGAGTTACTACGCATTTACATCTTACAAATGTGGTGGCAAAAAAGGTAACAATGCTAAGATGAAATTCGGTCATGGTCAAACAGTGAATTTCGTGATTTGCATGCCTAAATACAGGATTGGCCTACTGCTAAGATTATATTCGGTCATGGGCAAACAGTGAATTTCGGGATTTGCATGCATAAATACAGGATTGGGCTACTGCTGTTTGGTTAGGGGAAGTGACGTTAACTTTAACTTTTATGGACATCTCAAACTTACTGTATTAAATCTTTTTTTATTGGTTATTAACTTCCTTCCCATGGAATTTTTATTTCAGGCTCCACTGTCACCTGGGCCTGTTCTTGACATCAGTGATGATGAACTGGTTTCGATCTCTGTTCGTGATTTGAATAGACAACTTAAATTGAGAGGTTTGTCGAGAGAAGAAATTGTTCGCATGAAACAGCGTAGACGTACTCTCAAGAATCGTGGTTATGCAGCGAGGTATGGGGTTCATTTAACTTTTTGTTATGTAATTTGTCAGTGTATTCAGAGTTACCAATTAAGGGTAATGTAGGTAATTTTAGTAGGTTCATAGATTTTCTTAAAAAAAAAAAATGTTTAGGAATTTTTAGGTTTTACTAAAGTGGTATCTAAATCACTATTGCAAAGGCTAATTTTTGGATAGTTGTTAAGAGTTGCAACTTTTCCAAAAAAAAAAAATTAATTAAAATAGTATGAATTGACATTACGAAACATATTGAACATGATTTGATAGGGCCATCACTATATTCACGTTAGGCCCCTAAATACGTACTGCGGTAATTATCCAGTTTAGAGGCTTTTCTGTAAAAAAAAAAACTCCGAAAAGTGGTACATTTCCATTCTACTAATTATGCAGAACACGAATATACTAGGGGCATTAACATCCGACCAATTTAGTGATATGTGCCCACCTAACCTAACTGAACCTAACCTCACGACGAGTGAATCACTATTTTACATTTTTAAACTAACCTAGGATTATAGGGTGTTAATCTAACCTAGGATGGTAGGGTTTTAAACTAACCTAGGATAGAAGGGTTTTAAACAATGCTAGGATTTTAGTCTAACCTCGGATTTTAGGGTTTTACACTACAGTAGGCTGTTAGGCTAATCTTGGATTTTAGGTAAATCTAGGATTTTAGGGTTTTAGTAACAGTTAAACACACCAGAAGTCTATGAATGAACTCACCTAGGTAGGCGACCCATTCAACTCTCGTGCATCTTACCTCAATTGACAAAACACCACGACCTACTACAACATAAAGTAACACCCGCCACATAGACGAATATTACGCACAGAAGCACTAGTTTTTGCACCCTCCTATCTTAAATCACAAGCCTTCGGACGTCAGAACTCACGATAAAAATCACATCCGCACTGTCTCGCGTCTCAAATTCAACTAATGGCATCTCAACTGCAACTTACAATCCCATGACGATGACGTATACAGTAAACAGCCAATAAGGTGACAGCGTGATGCACATTTATTCACGTCAGTAATGCATTAATTCACCAAAAGTTAAGGCGTCCGACGTAAATAAAGTGGCGGGCCGCTCGTACTATGAACTATTTTATTTAATACGTTCTATTTATTTTAACATTACGCCTTCCTGAATATCCGCGGCCGGTAGGTAACATCGGAAATAGCTATGCGTAGCCATTAAACATGGCGATCCGACGTAAACACAGCTGCCGAAGTGCTCGTATTTTTTATGAATTTTTAAAATATGTTCTACTTATTTTAACATTAAGTCCTCTTCGATATTAAAAAGGTAAGCTGTGCAGAACCTATTAATGCTACTTTCGTTGGTCTAGGACGTTTCCTTCAGAAAAGCCGTGACACTAGATAATTACCAATAATTATCCAGAGTAGCGGCTTTTCTGAACCCCCACCCTCGAAAAGTGGTATATTTCCACTCTACTAATTATGACGAATATACTAGGGGCATTAACGTCCAACTAATTTCGTAACATGTGCCCACCTAACCTAACTGAACCTAACCCCATGATGGGTGAATCACTATTTTACATTTGTAAACTAACTTAAGGTTGTAGGGTTTTAAACTAACCTAGGTTTGTAGGGTTTTTAACTAACCAAGTAGGTAATTATCTAGTTTAGTTGCTTTTCTGAAAAACACAATAAAAATTTAAAATTACGATATATTTCTACTCTACTAATGATGCAGAACACGAATATACTAGGGGCATCGCTTTAAAATAAGTGCAACATATTTTAAAAAATTGAACAAGTTTGTGAGATGACTGTTTCTGACAGTTTGTTTACGTTTATGAACGAAACGTTTTATGCCAACAAAAGTTGTTTTAATGAATTCAGCATAGCTTACCTAGTTGATATTGAAGCGGCCGTAGTGTTAAAATAAGTAGAACATATTAAAAAAAACTTGCGAAATATGTTTGTTTGTGTCTATTAACGTCAGAGGAATTATACCAGCCCCCTACCTAGGTGAGTCAATTTACATTCTTTTGGTGTGTTTTACGGTTCCTTTAAATCCCTGCAATCCTACATTCGTATTTTAGTGTAAAACCCAAACATCCTAGGTTAGTGTAAAACCCAAACATCCTAGGTTAGTATAAAACCCAAACATCCTAGGTTAGTGTAAAACCCTACTATCCTAGGTTAGTTTAAAACCCTAACATCATAGGTTAGTGTAAAACCCAACAGGCCTAGGTTAGTTTAAAAATGTAAAATAGTGATTCGCCCATCGTGGGGTTAGGTTTTGTTAGGTTAGGTGGGCACATATTACGAAATTAGTCGGACGTTAATGCCCCTAGTATATTCGTGTTCTGCATCATTAGTAGAGTAGAAATATATCATAATTTTAAATTTTTATTGTGTTTTTCAGAAAAGCCCCTAAACTAGATAATTACCACCAAGTATTGTTGGGTGTTAATCTAACCTACGAGTTTAGTCTAATCTAGAATTTTAAAGATTTAAAGGAACCGTAAAACACACTGAAAGAATATGAATTATAACTCACCTAGGTAGGTGGCGNACTGAAAGAATATGAATTATAACTCACCTAGGTAGGTGGCGGGTACAATTCCACTGTCCACGACCCATTCAACTGTCGTGCATCTGACCTCAATCCACAAAACACCACAATCTACTAAAACATCCAAGTAACACCTGCCACATAGGCGAATATTACGCACAGAAACACTCGTTCTTGCACCCTCTATTCTTAAATCACGAGCCAATCAGACGTCACAACTCACGCCCGCAACAACAGAACCGCACTCTCTCGCATCTGAACTGCAACTGAAATTCCATGACGATGATGTCAACGACCCACAGCCAATAAGATGACGGCACAATGCCGAAAATCATGGCATCCGACGTAAACAAAGCGGTGGGCTGCTCGTTCTTTTAACTATTTTATTTAATATTTTATACTTATTTTAACATTACGCCCTCCTGAATATGAACAAGTTAAGCTGTGCAGAACCCATTAATGCTACTTTTGTTGGTCTAGGACGTTTCCTTCAGAAAAACCACTACACTGGATAACTACCCAAAAGACCTGCCAACATGCCTTGAATCACTGTTTTGGGGATTTACTACCCTGCTGGTATTGGGACTCTGGCTCTGTGTGTAATGTTTGACTACGTTTAAACAGTATTTTTCAATGCAAAGGGGCTACACTTGAACATAATTTACACAAGATCACAGTAATTAAACACAAAGTAAAAGCTGCAACCTATTCTAAAGTTGGGTATAATTCGAATAGATCTGCATTTGCCATGGCTCAGCACCAGCAGTATGTAAGGCTTTTCATTCCCATGCTAACGTGCAATACTACACAGTACAATTATTCACTACACTGAATACAATTACATGCTAAAACACCCATGCTATTTACAACCCATTAAACTGATTAATCACACATCAGTAACTTTACTCATCCATTTAGGCGGCTGATATACCTCCTTGGTGATGTATTGCTGATAACTTGCATATAAAGTACATTTATCTTCTATTCCAATGAGTCTAAACTCCACAAAAACTTGTATTTCTGCACAAAAATTATATTTAACACTTATGGAAATAATCACTAAGAAATGCTCATATTACTACTCTCCATTCGTAAATTACAAGCCTTTACACAATAAAATTCACGTGGAACACGAAACGTCAACTGCAAACGCCGGAATATAATGGTTAACTAATTGCAATAGGGTACAATAAAATTCAAAGTGAATGGGCACAACTAATGCACATTTGTTTCCTTTGGTACGCCATTGTAGTAAAAATGTATCATACACCATGATATACTAAATAATCAAACAGTAAAGGCTACGACAATGTTAATTCAGAAAATTCGTATTCGCGTAGGTAACACCCGCCTCAGAGCAGACTCATAGCCACAGAAGCACTCATACCACCACACGTGCACAGCAACACACTGCTTGCCGCCAATCCCACACATCGGCAGACTACAGTCAACTAAGGAATGGTTCAATTCACAGCAGACAGCCGACTGTCGATTCACAATTAGTCTTAACTACAGCATTGTAGGATGAATACAACGTGGAGATACATGTAAACAAAGGCTCGGAACACCTTGTATTATAAATATATTTTTTATATTATTTCCATGGGACGTATTACAACACACACTCGTAAATTTCAACATGGTAAGCAAAAGCCAGATATACAGTTTTTATACCTCTCTGATTTTCCCTTCAAGAAAACTGCGATTTTTAATCATTATCACAGCAAAATCATAATGAGGCCAGTAATTTACAAATACTGTAAAAGCACAATTTAATTTATTTGGCCATTATGCTGGGGTTGCAATAGAGCAACAAACTTGGCATAATGTGACAACAAAAATTGTATGTTATTACAAAGATTAGGTTTACCACGTTGTGATCAACACTAAAATATAAATATATGTAAATATTTTTGTGCTGTTGCACACCATTAATATTAATTTTTAAATATTTATTATTTTTATGTTTATATAACAATTCCTTTCCCCCTCCACTGATATTCCACATGTGAAAATATGGTCATAATTGCATATAGGTGTAAAAAGGCATTGCTTTAATTATTAACACAAGATACAACACCAAGAAAATGGTGGGTTCGACCTATTTACAATCCTGCTGTGCCTGTGATGCAATTAAATTGAAAATGTTTCCTATTCGTAAATTGTGTTATGCTCATGATTTTTGTCACCTTAATGTAAGAAGTCTTAATGCTAATTGTCTGGGAAAATAATTTTTTTTTGCATTGTCCCGTTGCATTGCATCTGTCACACTATTGTGATTCCAGCATTGTCTGAGTTACCGTAGAATAGGATGGCTTGTTTGAAAATGATTTGAGCATTCTATCGTACCCATAATCTAAATTAACATGCTGTGACAATGTATGTAAATAAAAAAACTATGTTCTATCAATACCCACCTGTTTTGGTACATTTTAATGCACATAGAAAGATGATTTATCATTAAAGAAGATGAGAAATATACTGCATACTTACCACATGACGTATTTGCATAAACATTCTTGTTGACTCCAAAAACAACTTGTCAAATATATCTAGTCTTTATCACCCTAAAATCAATACTAATTTTCACAAGAAAATTTTTACTTTAGTCGTAAGTAACAAATACACACTCAAATTATGAAGACTATTGAATGCTACAAGACTACATTTGCTGCCAGCCTTGTTCACTGGTGTGCATAGAAATTTAAACCACATCAAACAGTGTACAACTATTGCTGTCATAGATTTTAATGCCCAATTGCTCACAAACTACGAATCACATCTTGTAGGTTTGTCAACAAACATGATTAATACCATTGTAACTTATATGTACATGTTGTCATGTTTCTCTTGGTAAAAACATTTATATCTGAAACTCCTAAATTTACACGTATTTATGGGTTCCTAGAAATGGGCATATACTAAATTCACTGCGTTGTTAAATCTGTGGGAGACAAATTGCGGTACATCTGTTTATCACTCTATCTGAAAATATCACTTTCAATATAATATATTTACCTTCCGTAAATGCTGCAGTTCTACTCAACTTACCAGTAGTGTAATTGCATGTACTAGTGAAGCAGATAATGGATACACAAATAGGTTGTAAAAGTTAGTAGATTAGGCAAAGTACACTTTAACTGCTGGTCTCTCAAATAAATATTTTTTGGTGTTGTGACAATTGGAAAATCACCCTATGTTTATGTTTTTAATATTCACATGATTTAATAATTATGTATCAATATAGACTTAAATATTTATAATATTTAGCCCAGATAAGTAAAGATACATTTGTTAACTTTTAATGCCACCAGTCAATTTTATGTTAACAAGTATGTATGTTTATGTTCAAGTTAATATCTCATTGATTTTTTTTTATTCTGAGCTATTATAATGATGAAAATTGAGGTGTTAATCTGAAAACTTTTAATTTTGCTATGTATGTGACTTGTAGGTAATAATGTTTTTAGCTGCTTCTAATAAAAATAACTTTCCTTGTCAAAGACTGAAAGAATGTCTGTACATGTAAGATTAATTTAATTTAATTTAGTAAACGTATGAGAGTTGCTGCTACAAGAATTCTATTATGAATATTCAACATTTCAACGAGCAGAAAAGCTATTCTGAAGTTATTGGTTGTAAATTTAACCGTGCCATATCGATTTTCCTGTCCAGACGCCCGATCATTATCTCAACCACAGTGCTATTGAGCCAGCCACAGACACACTAATTGCAGGCCAGGGTGCCAGCATATCATCTATGGGGGTCGCATTAACAGCAACTGTGATTTGGTAAATTATTTCCAGCTTGTACATTTTCTTTTTCCAAGGAAAGACTGCAGCTGTAAATACCAGAGGTTTTATTTCTATTATGAGTTCAAACTAGCCTACGAGGGTCACATCAACAGCAACGTAATTTGGTAAATTATTTCCAGCTTACAATTTTCTTTATAGACTGATCCTTTTTGTGTTGCATTGTCAAATCATGTCTTAGGAAGAAGCATTATATTTATTGTCCTTTGTTCCTTCATGAATAATATTCATACATTCATTATTTATTTCTTGTCACTATACTACTGGTGAAGAACTATGTTTTCCAAGAAATGGTAAATTACTGTTTTAATTCCTGGACAGTTTCATTTGGTTACTTGAATATGGTGTGTGTGTGTGAAATTAATATTAATCAAATACAATTTATGCTTATGTTTCATGAACTTATTAAGCATTATTTTTATGTCTTCAATTTACGTACACCAGCTTTTAATCTGTGTGCAGCACTGGGAGAGTGTAAATGCTCAATTGGATCAAGTGTGTAACCAAGTAAACAGCCAGATTACACAATTCAATTCCCAAATAGAGTCGGTAATAAGCAAATCCAGAGAACCGTGAAAGATTTACCAAATTAAATTTAAAGAGCATGCTAATGAAGTTAAACAATTAGAAAATGCTATAAAGTTGATGGAACTTAATATTTCAATTTTGGACAACTGTATAAGTTCATTTGAATGGGCACAGTAGAATCCAGACAAGTCTGCCAAGAAAATTTTACGGCTTAACTTGGCTCATTTACCGCCATATAAATTTCAAACTGCAGGCATAAGGTAAAGCTCATGAAGATAAACAACTAGAGGCAAGATAAATCAAAAATTTCATGAGATTGACCAGCAAGTAGCTGGTACAAAATCTGCAGGTCCTTGAGAAGCAGGAGGTTGCTGACACAATTACCAGCACTCCTGATAGCAACAGGGATGTGCTGGAACAATGCAGTGGCAATATGCACATCTGCTGTTACCAACCCAGTTGTGCGTAACCCAGTATCTTTCCTACACCATCCTGCCAGAATATTGACAGAAGCACCGTGGAACCATGAAGTTTGTTTACCATACATTCATAAATGTTCAATGTGACCACCATGAGCGGCCCGAACGACATTTACGCGATAATCAAACGTGTTCCACGCTCTTGTCAGCATGTCTGGTGTTACGGTTTGGATGGCGTTTGTAACTCTCGGTTTGAGGTGGTGATGGGGTAGCAAGCTCGCATTCAACACGTCAGTGTGAAGGGGCCGGTCTGATGTTTCCTTGCCCAGAACGATGTAGACGAAGCCTTCATGTCTAAGCTGGTTTTTAGCGGTGAAGCGACATTCCATACAAATTGTAAGGTGAACCGGCACAACGTGCGGATATGGGGTCAGGAGCCTCCACATGAAACCACCAAACATGAGCGCGCTTCCCTCAAAGTGAACGTGTTTTGCACTGTATCCAAAGACACCGTTTTCGGCCCTTTCTTTTTTCACGAGCCCACTGTTACTGGAATCCCTTATTTGGACATGCTTACAGAGTGGTTGTTTCCTCAGTTAGAAGAGGCGGCAGGGGTACATAATTTTCCAGCAGGATGGTGCGCAATCCCATTGGCACCTAGCTGTTCGCGGATACCTAAATGAGACGTTGCCGCAATGCTGGATTGGTCGAGAAGCAGATGGTGACCAGGCTCTTCATCACTGGCTCCCACGAAGTCTGGATCTTACCCCGTGCAATTTTTTTTCTATGGGGATACGTAAATGATCAAGTTTTTCATCCACCATTGCCGGCTAAAATTGATGTCCTCAAAAGGAGAATTACGGACGCCATCCAAACCATAACACCGGACATACTGACAAGTTTGATTATCGCATAGTTGTCGTTCGGGCCGCTCATGGTGGTCACATTAAACATTTATGAAGATATGGTAAATAAGTTTCACGGTTCCACGGTTCATTTGATTGGTCAATCAAGGTTGTAGGTTGTTTGGTTTTACTAATATAGACCTTCAAAGTTTGGGGTATTCTTTTATACTCATCCTGTATGTTGTTTTTGTCAAGGTTTTTTGATATTTTTTTTAGGGTTATGTCTTGTGTATCTTTTTCATTGTAGGTATACGTTGCTTGCCTACACTTGTGCCTAGTTTATTGGACCTACTTGCTACAATGCTCCTGATTTTTCTCCCGTTGTCTGAAGTAAGCAACAGACACTGTGAAAGCCAATTAATTATTTAGTTGTTGTTGACCGGCTAATGAACTGCAAGATACGTGGGAAAAGGTATTGATAAGCCCTAGAAAACGCTCAGAGTAAAAGCATTTTACCTCCAGCCCATATTACCCTAAGGGTAATCAAATTGAAAGATTTAACAAGAGTCTTATGGCTTGTTTAACTATCTTCTATGACCAAGATCATACCTTGTGGGATCAGGATTTGGATTTCATAAATGTGGGATTTAACAGTGCCTTGCATGATACCACAGGAGTTCCACCCTCACTCCCATTTCTTGGTGGTCCGCTCAGTCACCCTTTGCTTAACATTTGGAATATTCCCCTTTTCCTTCTTCCCTTGGTGATGCTGATCGGGATTGCCTGCTTGAGGAGGTCCATCGTAGGCTCGTGGCAGCAAAGCTGTAGGTCACAGCAAAGATGGACCAGGTTACTGGTCAATTTTAAGCTAGGGGATCTGGTTCTTTGCAAAAATTATTTACTGACAGATATGGGAAGGGATTTGACGGGAAAACTGATACTTTATCAGCTTCATCCACATGGAGTGATGAGGGTAATTAGGAAAGATCAACTAAATGATCCCTGTTCACATTCAATATTAGAATGGAAAGAAGCTGACTGACTGCCAAAATCTGAAGAGAGATCCATCCTGAGCACAGCATTCAAAGCATACTGTGCATCATAATATTCCCATGTACTGAAGAATGGTGTACGTTCCAGGAACTGGGAAAATAGTAATGGGAAACACACATGCTTCCAGATGCAGGGTTTCCGAAGTATTAAAGGAACTGCAGCTAGTGATCACTTTGGTTTTAATAATATTCTCGACAGACTTAGATTGAGATGCTAATGGCTTCATTGCTGGGAGGATGTTGAAATTGGTGCCGAATGTGCGACATCTGCACCGAGAGGAAGGGACCAAGGACTAGAAGACAAGCTCACCTCCAGAAATGCAACTTTGAAGCAGTATTCAAGAGGATGGCAGTAGATATTCTGGCCACCTTGTCTGCTATAGAGAGAGGTAATCTGTATTGGCTGGTGGCCCAAGATTATTTTACTAAGTGGCCTGAGGTCAATTCCCTACTAAACCAAGATGCACGTACTCTGACTGATTACACTCGTAGAGCATGTCTTCTCAAGGTCAGGAGTGCCACTAGAACTCCATTTGGATCAGGGATAAGATTTTGAAGCTGCTGGGTTCCAAGATGTAAGAACGATAATAGGAATGAAGATGACTACGACCACAGCATTACATCCTAGGTCCAATGGAATGCTCAAGTGGCTTAACTGCACTCTAGAGCAGTACCTGTTGATCTTAATTTCAGACAACCAAAAGGACTGATTCAAAGGTGCCATTGTTACGCCTTGCTTAGCACTCAGCAGCTCACAAGTCTATAAGGGTAACACCATCAAAGATGGTGTTTGGAGAGAGTTACACCTCCCTAGTGACCTGCTGTTTGATCGGCCGATAGAGAAAGCTGTTTCTTGCCCCAGAGTATGCTAGCGAATTATGTCAAGACTAGTCAGCATTCATGATTTTGCTCAGCAGCAACACAGTATAAATAGCGACAGGATGAAGACAGGTATGATAGGAGAACGTTTGGAGAGGTATTTCAACGAGGACAACTAGTGTGGTTGTACAACCCGAAGATGCGAAAATGGTACTGCCCAAAGCTACAGCAATTTTGGGAATGGTCGTAATGATGTGTTCTTTTACATTTGTTGTCGAGGCTCTCGGGCCAAACCTATGATTGTCCACATAGATTGGCACTCTATGAAGGTTTATATATTGCATAGTCTGTTTGGGATGAACAGACTTGAGGAGGGGGCAGGTGGTGCATTTGTTTTTGTGGCCTTCTTCCCTCCTCAGGAGCATGCTGATGTCACTGGTAACCAGAGAACTACTAGGCAGAGGTATACTCTGTACCATGTAAGTTGGCCAGATTATGACAGGTCTGCGAAAGTAGCGCCACTGTTTACATCTGACTACGTATCCTTCCGCCATCAGCTGATCGGCCACATGTTGTTTATTTTCATGCTTTCATTATCAGGCAATCCCCTTGACAATATACTGTTCGTGGGATGTTTTAGGCAAACTTGCTACTCAGAAATACGTAGCTGCGATTGTAGTAATAGTAATGTGTACATAAATCATTAATCAGTAAATTGTTATGTTAAAGGCCAAAAATATAAATAATTAATTTAAAATTTAGTAACTACAAAAAAATGTAATGCTAAACAAATTTTAAGATATTTTAGACTGACATCTGTCTAAAAAAATTAGTAGGTTATAAAAGTAAAAATATAAAACTTTGCAAAAATTTTAATATTTGCGAACTCTTTTTTAATTTGCCCGAGACAGTGAGTTTGGGATAACATTTGTGAGATGGTAGTTGTAGCTATTATCACACATTGAACATTATGGCTAATATATTCGAGTTGGAAATATGTGACGTGGAATAACGTTAGAATTGCTTAAAAACTATTCACGCGTGTCCCACTTTCTTCGGAAACAAGGAAATGGGTTTTCAGAGAACGTTATGGTGTATAATTTACGTAGACGAACGATTACCTGCTGAATAGAAATTACTAGTACTCAAAATCGCTGTACACAAAATATATGTTACTTTAAAAATCATGCAAAGTTTGTGAAAAATAAAACTATTGGTATCTGTTCGGATATTTATTATATATTGCAAACGAACGCTATTCTTTTCTGGCTGGTAATGCTTCGGAAAAGATCCAATAGATGGCATGCACATCTTGTCGGAGCGAGGTCTCAGCCGCTTACTTTGCTCGATAGATATCGTCTTTTTAAAGTTGACTGTTCTTCTATTACTGGCTTGGAACGACACAAATTGAAAATATGTTTTGTCAAATTATTATAAAAAATTATTTAACAATGTTACGCAATATTTCTGTATGCTTTTGGAATTAATATCAAGCACATAAGTAAAGCGGGGTTGGAGAGGGGCGATTAAGACGTAAAAAAAGGTTTTGAAATTTTGTTTTATTTGGATACGGATTGTTTTAATGTGCCTTTCATTTTGAACACCTATATATTTCTACTTTAGCACAGAGTTTAGTTTCTAACACTAAACACCGCTGTTTTATGACCACGTAAAATAAAATTTATTAATTAATCTAGGAACTCTTTCTTATTGCTTATTTTCTGTTTGTCTAATGTGCGTCGGCAGTGCACTCAGAATAGCCAACATAATTTTAACTTTTGTTCGTTCGTGCATCAGCTGATACAGGATTTTGTAAATGGCACTTTGTTTCATATACATCAAGTTGCCACTCACTGACTGTCAATCTGGCCAACTTATATGAAATTAAGTATACAAACGGACCCTAGTGAATGATTCACGAGTGCACAATAAGGCTATTGGGACTTGTGCTGCTCTCATCCTTGAGAAGATTAAATGTCTGAGGTTATCGTAACAATAACGTTCTATTCATCCCCTCCAGCGCAACTTGGAGGAACCTTCTGGGCCTAGCCCGCTGAGCTATATAGGCAGTGGCGGGCCTCCAAGTAGATTGTATGGAGCCTTGTACAGTCTTAAGGGCCAGGTGTGCAGAGCCAGCAAAGTGATGAGTGATGACAGTGAAATCTTTAAGCATCTGTACAATGGAGAATGAGACTGGCAAGATTGTGAGACTGTATGTGGGCAATAGACAATTTGATTGAATGTATGTAAATAGTAAGCGCGGATTAAGTAACCGTAGCAAGTATAAAGACAGTGATAAGGACTTTTATTATGGTTGGTATTAAATATTGCGCTCACTGAGAATAATAAGTGTTAATAGTATAGGTAAGTAACATAATGTTGTAAATAACAGCGTCGTATATTTAAAGCGTTATTAATACATATAATATTCTAAATACATTTATAAAAAATTAAATTAAATTTTTTTTTTTAAGACATTTATCCTCTACGAACTCTGATCTGCCCCTGACAATTTGTAACAATTTAAAGTCAGTCCAGTTAATGTAACAGAAAATGAACTATGTAATGTTAATTTTTTACAGACACTGATTTATGTAAAACTGAAAATCATTTGTATTATAACTCATTGTTCAATAAACTGGTTAAAGTTTCACTTTTCCCAATAATTATACACTGAGGTGACAAAAGTCATGGTATACCTCCTAATATCATGTCGGACCTCCTTTTGCCCGGCGAAGTCAACAACTCGATGTGGCATGGACTCAACAAGTCGTTTGAAGTCCCCGGCAGAAATATTGAGCCATGCTGCCTCTATAGACGTCCATAATTGCGAAAGTGTTGCCGGTGCAGGAGTTTGTGCACGAACTGACTACTCGATTATGTCCCATAAATGTTTGATGGGATTCATGTCTGGCGATCTTGGTAGCCAAATCATTCGCTGGAATTATCCAGAATGTTCTTCAAACCAATCACGAACAGTTGTGGCCCGGTGACATGCCGCATTGTATTCCATTAAAATTCCATCATCGTTTGGGTGCATAAAGTTCATGAATGGCTGCAAGTGGTCTCCAAGTAGCTGAACATAACCCTTTCCAGTCAATGATAGGTTCAGTTGAACCAGAGGACCCAGTCCATTCCATGTAAAAACAGCCCACACCATTATGGACCCACCACCAGCTTGCACAGTTCCTTGTTGACAACTTGGGTCCATGGATTCGTGGGGTCTGCTCCACATTCGAACCCTACCATCAGCTCTTATCAACTGAAATCGGTACTTATCTGACCAAGCCACGGTTTTCCAGTCGTCTAGGGTCCAACGGATATGGTCACGAGCCCAGGAGAGGCGCTGCAGGTGGTGTCGTGCTGTTAGTAAAGGCACTCGAGTCGGTCTTCTG
Organism: Clitarchus hookeri; assembly: GCA_002778355.1. Lineage (NCBI taxonomy): Eukaryota > Metazoa > Arthropoda > Insecta > Phasmatodea > Phasmatidae > Clitarchus > Clitarchus hookeri. Next base: position 169,585 of record NQII01002904.1, on the reverse strand, counting down.
CTGGCATAGTCCAGTACAGCCAAAGTTCGCCGCACTGTCCTAACGGACACGTCTGTCGTACGTCCCACATTGATTCCTGCTGTTATTTCACGCAGTGTTGGTTGTCTGTTAACACTGACCATTCTGCACACAAGTCGTTGGTCTCAGTCATTAAGTGCAGGCGGTCGGCCACTGCGTTGTCCATGGTGGGAGGTTATGCCTGAAATTAGGTATTCTCGGCTCACTCTTGACACTGGATCTCGTAATGTTGAATTCCCTAACCATTTCCGAAATGGACTGTCCCATGCGTCTAGCTCCAACTACCATTCTGCGTTCAAAGTCTGTTAATTCCCGTCGTGCGGCCATAATCACATCAGAAACCTTTTCACATGAATCACTTGACTACAAATGAAAGCCCAACCAATGCACGGCCCATTTATACATTTTGTATGCGATACTACTGCCATCTGTATATTTGTATATTGCTATCCCATGACTTTTGTCACCTCAGTGTATGCACACATATCAGTGTATGCACACATACTGTAAGGTAAACTGCACTTTCTACAGTGTGAATTGTGAGTTTGATTGAGTAATTCAAATGTTATATAAAACAAATTTATTCGTTAACTATTTTAGGGAAAGTACAAACTCTGTTTACTTATGATCCTTGTATTTAATATTAATGTGTGTTTAGTAGGTAACATTTGTTAACTAATAACGTAATTTTAACTGTATGGAGATACATATTAGAGAAGTGCAGTGAAGGCAAACAAAAGCAGAAAGTTTGTAGTTTCTGCTGAGGTTTACAGTTGATATATTTTCAAAGTTCAACACACCATCAAAATAAAATTACTACAAGTGGTAATGCTTTAAGATGGGTATATAAATAAATTTTATTGTTTCTTCTTCATTTCGTACTCTTATACCACTCACTTATCTCTAAAAACAACAAAAGTTTTGTAGTTATTACAATTTTGTTTGCTCTTTCCAAAAAATAATTAATAAAACATAGTTTTATAATTTTTTTACATTAGATTATTTTGATAAGATAAGAAAAATCTTCTAAATGCATTATGGGTAGAAAAGATTGATGATATCCAAGCAAAACTTTAAAATTGAGTGGATATTTTTCGAGTGATGATGAAAGTTTTCTTGGCAATGCAAGGTGAATATGCAGAACTGTTCAGAATTTCTCTTTGTGTGCAGAAGCTGTGTGCGCACGGATCAGAATTCAGAGATTCTTTCGTGACAGGGCCCAGGGCCAGTTGCAGCTATATTTTTCCCTATTTTGATTCATTATCAGTTGTGTGTTTAGCACTTTATTTTTGTATTGAGTTGGTGAAGTTTATTATATGGTTTCAGGGGTTGATAATTTGAGTAAGGTAAGGTTTAATGTGATAGCCAGATCCAAAAATGGTATTTTCATGACTACCTTGTGTATAACTACAGTATTTTGATTAAACGATATAATCAATGTTGTGATATAATGCACATACAGGTCAATGAATCTTTAAGGCAATCAAAGTGCTTCTATAAACAAACTGAAGTTAAAATGATTTGTGCTGAACAGCTTGTGTGAAGTAGTTTGTCAATTCTATTTTGAATTCATGCAAATTTGTGCACTATCAAAGTCAGGTGAATTGGTTGATTCATTGTTTCAAATTCCCAAAGTTTCCTATTTATTTAGGTTAGTTTGATGTGATGATTTAAGGACACAGTGTTCAGCTGCCTAATTGTTACTACTAGAAAAACACAGATAAGTCATTAATATTCAAAGACTAATGGTTAATCTCTAGTATTAATTTGCCTGGTTTGGTACATTTCAATTTTATGTAAGGATTATTTTTTTCTGCCAATATGAATGTGTGTTGTTAAAATATAAGCATTATGTAATTTAAAGGTACCAGTTATAGGCCAAATGGCATGACTCATTAGTGTATTTGAGAGACAAGGACAGAATCACAAGTTAATTTTGGATGTTCTGGAAGTTTATTGCTGTCTCAGTTTCATGCAAAAATGGCCTGTTGCATTGCTGGTTGTGTAGGTCACGCCACATTTGTCAACGAGTTGCCAACTTGTCTGTTTTTGGCCCAAGAAATTTCAAACGAGAACTGACTATTTACGGTAGCAACAAGAAAATTCAGAGATGTAATTAAATAAAAGTTGTCTTATCCAAATATGTTTTAATTTAAAGACAATTGTATTTTTTCAGGTGTTGATTAATGTCTTAATAATTTTATGTAAATAATATTTAAATGTTAGTACATGTAATGGCAGTAAGACAGTGCCAAGAGTGGGTGAATCAATCGTATATAGCTGGCATATTGGTGTGCTTGGAGTCTTCTTCGAGGGAATGTGTGGTGGAGGTGGTAACCGGATGCAGCACAACATGGCAACTGACCGCACATTTCTTGTAAAATGTTGGGACTGGACAACAATGTTGTTCCCGATGCTGACCATTATTTTCATTCATGATGCTATGGACAATATTTGAACTCGTTTCTTTCATTAAACTTAATTTAGCCTCGCGTGATGGGTGCCCCGCATTCAACTAAATACAGTTGAATCTGTGGATGTTTGCCGAGCGGTTTTGGAAACTTGGATTTGGAGAAACTTCAAAATTAATTAAAATTCAAGATGGAGCATACAATTTGGTGGTGGTTGTTATTTTCATTGTTCTCTCATTTTCCTTGCCATGCTGTTGAAGTAGTACCGGTGCTTTTAAAAGAATCCCTGAGCTAGCTGTGTGCAACGTGTGGTTGGTGTTGACTGACATGCCACATTTTGCAACTCTGGTTAGCGCGAGTGTCGGGCTGGAGGAGAAGCAGCAGCCATGCAAAGCATGTAGAACACAGAGGCATTGTTTGCAATACTGAAAAGCTACAAATAAATATCTCTAGCAACAAAACTTAACTATTATTGAGTAACATTAAATTGTAAAAGGGAAAGTAGCATCTTTTTCGAAGCAATAACATTTCAAATTTAAAACTTGGATTAAATTAATTTTTTGGCAAAATTTGTGAAAGTCAAATGTTGATAAATTTTTTTGCAAAAAAAAAAAAAGCAAGATTTTCTAAAAACTGAATTATTGCAGTGAGGAAAAGATATGAGACAAAATAATAAAATTAATGGCCTACTCATTCCTTTTATTAATAAAATATTTTTTCCTGAAGAATTTAATGAAGTATCTGCTAAATTTATACTTATTCATAAACACATAAAGTAGTAGATTATAATCACCAATGTATTATTTAATAGAGAGAAGGGTGTCCTTGTGTATGTGTGTGAGAGGAAGAGAGCACACATGCAAGAGAGATGAAGCAGTCTGAAACGGGCTTGTGCTGATTCTTGCTGACTTGTGCAGGATTCAGCTTCTAGTTAACTCACAGATAAGATTATAACATGTTTTACAGTTTGTGTAATATGTATGGGTGGCTGGAAAAATGTTACATGTTAGTTTTTCGATCAAAATTGTTTTCAGTATAAAAACATTCTGCGTAACTCGCTGTATTGAACTGAGTTCTTAGTTAGATTATAAACACACCCCTAGATAGCATAGCGTTCATCAGAAGGGCACGACGCACGTTTCCTTAGTGGGAAAATGTTGCATGTTGAAAATTGAATGTTGGCTACACTGTGGAGGTAGTTATTTCTTCTTTCCTTGAGCATAGTTTTTGTTTGGTCTTGCTGTTCGTTCACTGTGTACAAAACGTGAATGCCTCTCCAATGATTTAGTTTGTGTAAACAATTGTAAACTTGTGCTAAACATTGTAGTAAGGCAGGACAAAAAGCACAAACAATTGAAGGACAGTGAAAAATCCTACGTGTTGAACAGAGGTAAAGGATAAGTCATTCCGGAGAAGATGCCACTGACCAGTGTAAGAAGTTGTTCAGCCACTTGTGAGAAAGGATGCATTTTATTAACCCTTTCATCAGTCCTTGATGTGTACAATCAGTTTTATTATCTAACCTATGAAGAGCAGACACTTTTGCTGCTCAGATTTCTCAACTTGCGAGAACCATACACGTATATGCACCATAGTATTTGCCTAAAACTCTTACCACATTTTAACACAGAAAATTTAAATACCGGTTTCGCCAGTTTTGTCCCTTGCCCCAAATTACATTTTCCATCATACTGTTTGCTATTTAAGCTTACAAACTAAGCCTGAGTTAAAAAAAATTAATATGTGCAAAATACATGGAAGAAGCAGAGGGTAAGTGAACTGAAAGTGACATTTGCAACAAGAATGTAGTACTGTATATACCCAAATCTAAGACAATCTCGAATTTAAGATGGGGACTGATTTAGAAAAAAAAAATTTCAATACTTCATTAGCAATTAAATTTAAAATACTAAAAGGTCATAGAAATTTTGAGTTTAAGATCTACACATTTGAACATGCAATAACTTACTTGCCATTAATATACATGACAAACCGTGGTTTATGAGTTTTACTTCTTAATGCGTAGGTAAAGTCTTCAGAACAGAAAATAAATCTCAAAATGATTCAGTTACTTTCTTCAGTATCCTCCCCACCTTCACTACATTTTCACTGTCTGTCTTGTCATTTCTTTTGTTTAATTTACTTAATTGTGAATCTCTTTCTTCACGTGATCAGCCATTTCTTCCACTCTGTAACATACAGAAATGTGAATGTGGCTATAAAAAAAACTGCAGTAAACGAAACGAGTCGCAATGAGCAGTAGTATAGTACAACCCATCTCCACAATGAAGTACAGTGGAGTCTCCATTATCCATCAGTCTCTGGACCGTCACCATGACGATTGAGAGAATAGACGGATAATAGAAATGCCCCCCCCCCCCCCCCCCCCCCTCNCCCCCCTCCGCTTTCTCAAAGACACGACAGATACTAGCGATAATAATGTATATGATATTTAGCACTATATTTTTAACAGGTAGCAATCAATAGAAGTATGTATTTGATTATGCTGATAAAAAACAAAATTGAATACAGTACTAGTATGTATATGTTCAGTAGTATAATCCTACCTAAAAAAGTATGTCATTTTCCTTTGTTGTAATACTCCACAGACTTTTGTTGCTGCTGTGTTGCGTATCTTATGTAGGAGTAATATCTGTGTAGCGTCTTTCTCGTCTTGTTGCTCGTACCATTCAATGCACTTGGAAAACATGTTTTCAGCGTCACTGTGGCTAATTATTTTGGGGCAATCCTTGAGTGTATCATCCTCTTCTTCACTTAAACATTCTACCTCCTGTGTTGCACTTAATACAAGTTCGTCATCATTTAATATTTCAAAGCCTCCGTCTAATCGGTCAATTCCCAGTTATTCACTTACTTCACCTATTGATGTGTTTTCTCCACCTGGAATCCCTTGACACAGTAGTAAAATTTCCTCATAATTTCCAGATTCGTTTATGGCCTTGTTCTCGTTTACAGTCTCAGGCCACAGTTTGTTCCAGCCCTTTTTTAATGTTTCTTCTGGTATATCTTGCCAGGCTTCAGTGACATTAAAAATTGCGTCTTTAATAGTGTATGACCTCCAAAACTGCTTTACACTTATTAATTCATCCCAAATGCAAATAATTTTTTGAAAAAAAAGTTTTTTCGATAACGTTGCTTTGTGCTTTCAATAATACCCTGATCCATGGGCTGAATTAGTGGGGTAGTGTTAGCAGGCAAAAAGTAGCATGTAATTTTTCCATCGTCACTTTGTAAGTTATGAGAAGGATGAATTGGTGCATTGTCCATTAACAACATGGCTTCTTCAGGCAATCCGATCGATTTTAAATGTGATTTGACATTTGGCACAAACATACTATGGAATCACTCATTAAATATATCCTGGCTCATCCAGGCACTTTTTTTGCAAAATATTTGGCAGGTAAGATGTTTAAATTCATATTTTTGAAAGCTTGAGTTTTTTTAGATTTCCCAATGATTAGTAAAGGAAACCTATGTCTACCATTTTAATTTGCACACACCATGACAGTTATGCAGTCTTTTGCATTTTAAAACCAGGTGCAGATTTTTCCAATAAGGCGACTTAGGTTTTCACGGGAAGTTGTAATGACGCAGTATTCTTAATTTTTCGGGACCGGGACACGTGTTCCATTTTCGTTCATTTTTTCTAGCTTCGTAATATTTTTATCTGGATTTAAAATTAAAGCTGTGGTGGCTCATTTCCCATGATAGTACGTTTATCGGGCATACATTTGCTGTTTTACGTTTATCAGGAGTCCGGTTGTCATTTCATTTTGAACGTCGTAGTTTTCAGTTTTTGTTAAGAGTCAGCATTATTTAAAAACTTCCAAACTGCATCGATGAGTTTTATACGAGAAGTTCGTTTATCTGTATGTTGACGGCACAGTTTTTGTTCCTGCTATGCAGTTTTGATAACGTGTGGAGAGCAGTGCAGTTTTGATAACGTGTTGAGAGCGTGCGTGGCCAGGCCCTTATCTGGGAGAGGGGGGTGATAGGCAGCACAAGTACACATGTGCCTGTCGCCCTTCAAGTCACTTCAGGTCAGACAGCAGTGGATATCGTCAGTTTGAAGAATGTCATCTTGGAGTCAGTTGGCGAGGAAGTCACTTCAGGTCAGTCTGCGGCAAGGTCAGTTGGAAGGCAGTCGCTCTTCAGTTCAGTGGTAGAATGGTTGTCTAGGCCGCGTCGGGTGTGACGCTAACCCCCACATCGGCAAACTTGAACTTACGAGATTATTTCTTTGCCGGTGTGGGAGGTCGCCGCATTTCTTATTTCATCGGGCAAGTTTTATAACAGGAATAAGTCGTAACAACTGTGGCTCTGCTCTGCAATAGTCTATTTACCTGTGAATGGTTCGTACTCTGCATATTCTGAACTTCGGATGTGAATTGTGTCACTTCAATAATAAATAAAAGTATAGAACAAATACTCTGAATCTTGACATTATTTCATCATTAATTGGCGTCCATTGTACAGAGTCTCGTGTTCCACCTCTGAGCTACTCAAGTGCAAGTCAGCAAATTATAGTCGGCTTTGTAACTGCAGCGTCCAACGTTACAAAGTGCTTTCCAATTTAGGCCAGTTTCGCCACAGTTGTAAACTTGCTCTCTGACCAAATTTCTATCTTTTATTTCTTGCATTAGTTTTTCCAGATATTCTATAATGACTGTACTATCAGCGCTTAGTTTTTCACCCGATATGTCTAACTGCATAATGCCATGTCGACCCTTAAATTTATCCAGCCAACCTATACAAACTAGCCTTTTAAATGAAGGATCCCCATCAAGCTTCTTGTTCATCTCAATAGCTTTAGCCATTATTATGGGCCCAGAAACTGGTATCCCTTGACTGCGGGCTTGAATGAACCACTGATACATTACTGTATCCAGTTGGTCCAGTTTTGCTGGCTTCATCGGTTTTCTTAGTTTGACATCTCTGTCTGTCGTTTGCATTTTTTAAACATGACTTTCGATTTTATCTGCATCTTTCTTAATATCATTGACTGTCGTCCGCCCGATTCCATATAGCAGAGCGATACTCGTCGCCCATGCTCCTTTACGCAGTCGTTTTATAATTTCAAGTTTTTGAGAAAGTCCCAATAAAACACGTTTCCGTTTCTCAGACATGTTTAAACACACTACACTTTGACAACAAACTGAGGACAATGACTTGCTGACTAAATGACTACCGCTACTGAATTGACTGTAGGAATGGGAGGGCGGATGAGTGTCTAGCAATTCCGGTAGGGTGGTGAGGAAGATGGAACGATTCTACGAAGTAGATATGTAGGTTGTACATAAACAACAAATGTGAGTCATTCCGCACCACACAGAATGTATTTTTACTGGGTATGTATATTACAGTACAGTATACGTATTGTTCAACTCAATAATGTACTTAATTTGATCTAATATGAAGCTAGAAAAAAGTTATTTAATTTTTAGTTTATTAAGTTTGTTTTTTGTATCCAATTTTATTATTTTACTTGTTTCAGTTTACTGACGGTTAACAGAAACTGGCGGTTAAAAGGGTGACGGTTAACAGAGACTCCACTGTACTCAACACATCGTTTGCTGGTACTACCTAGTACAAAAACATTGCCTTGCCCCAAAGATGTAACACAACTGTTCATACTATCCGTTCCAAAAACATTTCCCATCAACATTACATAATTAAAAATTAAGTATGCGACTTAAAGTCTACCCCTGCTTTTCAGCAATACTAATTTGGCGGAAAACATAGTCTTAGATTCGGGTATATACAGTATTTAACCTCAAAGTTTATCTCAGTTTTATGTAATTCGTGTCCCTTGGTGTTTCCAGCACAATAATTTCTTTAGGAGAAGTAATGGGTTGGCTACACTGCTGTAATATGGTGAATCAGCCATGTTTGTTCTCAGTTAAAATAACAGTATGTGAATAATTATTAACTTTATAGTTTGTTTTAGGTAATTGTTTACATTTTAATCCTGGAGAGAAACTTTTTTTGTCATTACTGGTCTTGGCCTAGTTATATATGGTTTGGTTACAAACAATTAGAACAAAAAATTGGGTTTTGCCATACATTTAGGTACTTATCAGAATATACCCTCAAATAAGCCAAAAGCTGACCTCATTATTATGTATCCATAAAACAGTAGAGATTAGTCATTACTGTGTCTATATTTATAACAGTCTGAGGACAGTAATGAGTAGCTTCAAGAACAGGAATGACAGGTGATAAATAACCCATTTTGGTAATAAATTTTGAGTAGTCATCCCATTATAAAATCGTGTAACATACATTACGTTTTAAACCAAAATTTAAAGAAAGTACTTAAGGAATCATGAAATTTGAATTAATAAGAGGATTTCACCCCTTAACCAGAATTGTTGGGGTGGAAACTTATTATGATTATGGAAAAATTCTGGTCATGAGAAGTTTTTGTTTTATAGCCAGTTTACTGTTGTATTTTTTATATTAGAATGTTAATATTTGTGGTATGTATATGGCACATAGCATCTCGATTAATAACATGCCACATGCATATATAGATTCTTTGATTGACTCAACAATAAAAAGTGGACAACTAATTATCATGGGTTATTGTAAAGGACTGGCAATTCTTGGCTGAATTGAATATGGGGAAAACTTGTTCTGTATAAGGGAAGTGGTTGTGGGAATTATGTTCGAGCGATGCTCTACTCTCACGTCATGGTTTGTATTCTTACTTTTAGGTGATCACAAAGAGTTCATCATGATCACCTGCTAAGACCATGGTTATTTATAACCCTGATCTTAGCAGAGTTTATGCAGAGAAAAGTAAAGATGGAATAGATAATTTGAGAAAAAAAAGTTACAAAAATGGAAGGAGGAGAATTAAAAGAAGAAAGTAAAAGTCTAATATAATAAAAAAACTGATGCAAAAAATGAATATGAAAAAAATATATATATTAAAATGTGTCGCAATACTACCTGATCGCCAGGAAAAATTCAACAATTCAAGAAAACCCACGAAACAGAAAATGTTGCATACAAGATAGTATGCATTAACTCTGGAGCAGGTCCAGCACAGACTCAGAAATAAAGTACTTGTGATGATAACAGTGCATCACAGACAAAGGATAGCTTGAAAGTGAAAGGTTGTTCCTACACCAATGTCACCAGTGGTTGAACATAAAAATCAGACATGCGCAAATAAGAAAAGATCATTGTCTTTTACATAAAAGAGACGGAGAAAAGAAAACAAAGAAAAAAAATTAAAGACAATCCTAAATTACACAAAAATTTTTTAGAGAAAGAAAAAGATCTACAAGAAAGACAAGGAGAAAGTTAAGTCAAAGTGATAGCACAGCTTAGTAAGCGTGAACGAAGAGACAAAATGAAATGGAGAGCCAACACTCAAAACTATAGAAGAAGAAAAAAGGAGGTACAATGTGAAGTGAAGTTTTTAGAATCAAATCACCATCTAGCAGCCCTGAAAAAAGCCTATTGGATAGTTCTAATATACACAGTTGGATTCGCGCAGTAACAGGATCCCCTAAAATACACAATGCTAATCATCTTCAGAAAATGTATTAAAAAAGCAGGTAAATACAAGGATAATGCATGGAAAGTGCTAAAACAGTGTTTCCAAAATTAAGTCCCAGTTAAAAGTGGAAGAAGAAATTTGGGTGGCTCTTAACATCAAGGTGTTGAGAGTCAAAAAGGATGGAGCGAAGCAAGTATGGAACAGTGCAGGAATGCAAGAGCAGGGGAAATGGGAAGTCCCTAAGAAAACCCAGTTTGCCTTGGTGGGGGGCAAGTAGTCTGACCACTACACCACCTTACCCTTCCCCACAGTTAAAAGAAGAAAAGCAAACACTAAAAAATATGGAAAGAAGTATCAAAGATTGTTGAAAAAAATTACTGCCCCACATTAAGTCATTACTGTACCATATTTAGTTATTACTGCCCACATTTAGACATTAATGTCACACATTTAGTCATTTTTATCCTAAATTTAGTCATTACTGTCCTATATTTAGTCATTACTGTCTCCTATAAACAACTGATTCCTAATGATTACTACAGAGAATATTACGTCTTAACTACTGTGACATAAACTGTATTATCAAGTGGAGAACTATTTATAACATTTAATATGTCTGATATTTAAGAAAAACAAATACAAAAAGATCATCAAAAATATTATTTTTGAGAAAAACTTCAACAATTATTTAGTTTGTATTTAGTATCTTCCATACAAACACTTTATTTCATCTATTACATACTTCACTGTATTACATAATTTATATTTGCTCAATAAAAACATTTCTAATTATACATGAATGAATTTTAATTAACAGGAACAGTAGTGACAAAATAAACCAATTTAATTTTTAATCCCTCTGGCTGAATGCATGCCAACTTGCCCAGTAATTTATTTTCCCAGAGTAAGCTTTAAATAACATGGAATCGGCAGAAAAACCTAATAAAAGTATTGACATAATTTTGTTGACAGTTTCATGAACCAAAAGTTAAAATTATGGGAGAATTGCCTTAACCCTTGGCCTCATTTGCCTATACCACAAATAGAAAGTCTTATTTGCCGTAAAACATTGTGCAACTCATTTTGTATCACCCCACGCGACGAATACAGATGCTCCAAGACAAAATTAAAGGCGGACAGTTAGCACCTAAAGATAAAAGGGAAACACATTTGAACCATCTGCATGCAACCATTAGGAATAAAATCAGAGACCACATCAAATCTTTCCCAACAAAATGAGTCACTACAGTAGGAATGCTTCATCTAAACTGTGTTTTAACCCTGATTTAAGTGTTGCCAAAATGTATTGGTTATATCAAGACAAGTACCCTGATAATTCTACGAATCCCACCCGGTACAGGAAGATTTTCAAGAGAGAATTTAATATTAGGTTTAGCACACAGAAATCTGACACTTGTAAGCTGTGTGATAAATATTATGCTCAGATGACATTGGCTCATAATGAAAAAGAGCGGGAGAATATAGAAGATGAAAGTACTGCACATCACTGCAAAGCTGATAAAGCCTATAAAACTCTGGCTGCAGATTCCAAAAACACCAATTTCATCACGTGTGTTGACTTGCAGCAGGTCCTTTTTATGCCAATGTTAACACACACTGATGTGTATTACCAGTGTCAGTATTCCAGTTATAATCTGACTGTTCACAGTAAGACTGACAACACTGCTAGCATGTTCTTGTGGCATGAAAGTGTCACCAAGTGTGGGTTCAAAGAAAATGGTTTATACATATTAAAATATGTTACCATAACATTAAAGCCATTATCTCCTGGGCAAGAAGGAAAACTGACTGTGTGGTCCAATCGTTGCACAGGGCAAAATAATAACTGGAAAATTCCAAATCTATACCGATACCTCATTACATCAGGCTACGTTACTGAAGTACAGCAAAAGTTTTTAATCACGGGCCACAGTTTCTTGCCATGTGACCGGGATTTTGCCCTTAGGTGTGTGAATAGCATTTAAACCTTCTATTTTCCTTCTTTTGTTGCATATAGCAGCGTAAGTGGAAAAGGAGTCAATATTAACAAAAGACTGAGCATAGTATTCCTGTATGAAGCACCATGTGCCACCCACAGTTCAGTCGCAGAGAAATTCAACAGACGGAATCCAGATCGAAAGATCAATCAGTCAACAGTAAGATAGTTAATCAATTGCTTTAGAGAAACAGGAAGTCGCCCTCAAAGTGGAAGACCAAACACCGCAACCAATCCAGAAACATTAACAGCCGTGTTGGCATGTCTTACAAGAAACCCCAAAAAATCGAGGAAATTTAGTCAAGAAACAGAAGTGAGCCAATGATCAGTTATGCGCATACTGCATCAACATTCCATCCATCAAAGTTCATCTTATCATTATTTTCATGGGGGGATCACCGAAAACAATTTTGTGAGTGGTTTCTGGACTATGGTAATCCATTCATACTCTTCGGTGATAAAGCCATATTTTACCTACGTGGTCATGTCAATGGGCACAACTACCGCTATAGGTCTGACAGTAATCCTCATTGGAGCGATGACAGTCATGTGCAAAACAAACCTACGGTCATGGTGTGGGCTGGAATATGGGAAGAGAACTTGATTGGTCCATATTTTTTTGAGGATAGTGTAACAGGTGTGACATACCGCCATATGCTGCAGGTGTTCTTAATGAGTTATCTAATGTTCCACTAGAACAGAAGAGGGATATGTTTTTTTTAACAAGATGGAGCACTACCACATTTTGCATTGATTGTACGGGATTTTCTAAACCACACATTTCCTAACAAGTGGATAGGATGACTTGGACCTATCGAATGGCCCCAAGATCACTCAATCTTACGCCATTAGATTTTTTCCTGTGGGGGTCATCTGAAGTTGGTCGTGTATCAAACACGTCCACGGACTCTTCTCGAACTAAAAGAGCAAATCACTGTGGAATGCAGGGCAATTTCACCCAAGATTATGCAATATGTTCAGACAACCTGCCGATACAGAATTGCACATAGTTTGCATGCTGAAAGTAAATTGTTTGAGCACATCCAATAGATTTAACATGCCTTTAATTTGGGTACCTATGTTTCCGGAGAGATGAAATGCTAGACGCCTATCTTTGTATAGTCATTTCAACAGTTGACACTACATAGCTGTTGTGGGTGACTTTTGCCTCATCCTGTATCATTTTATTTCATTTTACCTCAATTCTATTAAATATAAAAGATGATTCATTTGATTTCAAGCATATATTTTGTATATCACTTTTTCATGTTCATATGAAGTGCAACAAATCTTATGTAAAAATATTTAATGTCTATTCTGTGAAACAATTTAATGTTGGTTTCTGTGGGAAATTGTTATTTGTTACTTTTTCATATCACTTGAGGGCAGATTTTTTTCTGTGCTTGTAATAAAACTGCTCTCCTATAAAGTTGGCATTTCATTACATACGTTTTTCCAGCCACCCAAACAAATAAGATATGTGGGCACTGGGCAGGCTCTCCTGTTAGTAGCCTAGTTGAAACACTGTTATGTCGCAAGTTAAAAACAATTTTCAAATAAATAGTTAATTTTTTTTATTTTGAAGTAAATTGTAGAAATGTTTATAAGTGAAATATAATTTTGTTACAGTGTTAGTGTACTTTTTGGTTGATTACACTTGAAGACAAAATGTATGATACTGAGTGTGTAGTGTTGGGCAGGTAACTTTGGCAGAATGCAACAAATTAAGCTATGTCTCAAAGACAGGTATTATAAATGTAGTAGATTTACCTGAAGAGGATCAAATTATTTTGAACTGTACAGCAGCCTAAGAAACTACTATAGAAAGGCTTTGAAGTGAAGCCAGACCAGAAACTGTGCTCTCAGTTTACAGGTTATGATGGGACTTAAGATGAAAGTGCACACAGCACCAAAGAACCTAAAGATACTGGTTTATCTGTAGAAGTGACAGATTCAGAGAAGAAAGAAGCAATAGAAAAGCTTCAATCATCTCCCATTGAGGTGGGTTGCTCTATGAAATTACATTCTCTCAGTCAACATACGAAACTGTCATACGGGAAGAAAAATTGGAAAAGTTTCACGCAAATATACAAGACAATACTGAAAAAATATTAAGCGTTGAGATCCCAACAAAAGATGACAAAACAGAGGAACATGTTAAAGAGAAATCATCTGATATGGACAAGCTTGTAGAGATAATAAAAGACAGCTTAAAATCTGTTTCAAAGAAAAGGCAAAATCAGCTACCAACAATTCCTGCTTCACTGATGATGTGGACATGTACAAAAGTGCAAGGAACATTTGGAGGTTTTGGACAATGTTGTGCGACAAGTTCAGAGTTTTGTTAAGGAAAAAGGATTCTTAGCTGAACCAGATCCTAGAGGAGGGAGAACACTAAAACCTGATACTGTTGATGTAGTGAAAAACTTATATGAGAGAGATGATCAGTCTAGAATAATGCCTGGAATAAAAGATGATGTGAGCATAGGAAAAAATATACATCCATAAGTGTTTAATTATGGACATCCTTCATGAACTGCATTGACGTTTCAAGTGGGAGTATCCAGATGTTTCAGTGGGTTTTTCCTAATTTTGTGCTTTACAACCAAAGTGGTGTGTTTTAGCTGGTGCCAACAGCACCCACTCAGTATGTGTATGCATAATTCATCAAAATATAAGACTGCTCCTTCATGCTGCAGAAGTTAAAGACAGTTATAAAGATCTTATGAAATGTTTAATATGTATGTGATTAAGTAAATAGGGAATGCATGCTAAGGCACTCCGGGGATTACCCCCCACCCCCCACTCCCTAAACAAAATGTAGTGAGCTATTTACAGTCACAATTTGAAGATTATGAGGAAAATGACACCATTGAATTTTGTCAATGGATATCAACTGACAGAACACAGATAATAAAAATTTTGTTAACAATTGCTAATCTAGCAGATGAAATCAAGAAACTAATACCACATTCATTCATATCAGTCACAATCATACTTTCCTAATAGGTTTCAAAGAAAACGTTTCTTTAGATACAGCAATAATTTTGATGAACCTCATTTAGAACTACAATTTTACAATCCAGGAGGAGTCCTAGAGCTATCATTGGATGTGCGAGTTATGCACTGTTCATCCTGTAGTGATGCATTGCAAATTGCAGAAACTCAGAAAAACCAAAAAACAGTTTCATCCCACCGTGTTATATCAGATGACTTCAAGCATTACGTGACCATGGTGTACAAAATTCATGAAATAACTCTGAATATTCTCAAGGAAAAATTCCCTCGTGTAGGGAAAATACAATACTTTAGTGATGGTTGTGCTGCACAATACAAAAACAAGTACGTCATCAACCTGTGTCTACATGAGGAGGATTTTCAGATTAAGGCACAGTGGTAATTTTTTTTGCAACAAGCCATGACAAATCAGAATTTAATGGGATCGGTAGAACAGAAAAATGCTTAGTTCGAAAAGAAAGTCTGGAGAGGCAGATCACAACGGCATCACAGTTCGTAACATTTTGTGAAAGAAATAACAAAAAAGTCTGTTTTGATTTTATTGCCAAAGAGGCAAGTAAATTCAACATGTTTAACTCTTGAGAAGTGGTTCAAAAGTGTAGACTCTTTCTGGTACTAGAAACTTCCATAGCTATACGTCCCTTGATCTGGCTGCCACTATCAAAGCTCGAAAGATTATTGCCGACAAGGATTCCTCTCTCACACACCGTCAAAATTAGCCAACCATAATTCGTAACAGCAGATGATCTTTACCCTGGATGTTATTTTTCATGCAAATACGACCTCTTCTGGTATTTTTAAATGGTGGCGATAGTTAGCAAAGATAAAGGTGATGCTGTTATAAAGTATTTACATCTTCATGAAACTTCACCATCATTCTACTGGCCAGCACATGAAGATTCTTGTGCAATACCACTTTACTGTAGTTGACAGTCCAAAAAAACATTATCTGGAAAAACCTACCACTTTTCAAATGATTATACGAGATCAGTGGAGGAAAAAATTGCACTTATTGGAGGTTATACAAGGGAAAGAAAATTGACGTTTGTGTACTGTAGGAATGTAAATTATATATAGTTTATAAAGTAATTAATTTTTATATATGTACATACATTTTCATAAGCCTCAAATAGAAATCTTGACAAGTCAGCATTCACCTTTCAAAGACATGGAAACGAAATAGTGATTTGTGTCTGAAAATTTCAAGGTACCGCAATTATTTACTTTTTAAACTGGGTACCCTACATAAATTTTTATATTCAACATATTTTAGTGAGAGTCTAGATTTTTAAGCAGCATTTTCATAAAAATTCTGAAGCATAAGACAAAAATTTTTACTGAAGGAATGAAAAAACCATTAATTTTATTCTTTTGTATTATTAAACACACACTTACCTTAATATAAAAAATATATTTTCTATGCTTATACCTTTTCCTCACTGCATTAATTCAGTTTTTAGAAAGTCTTGGTTTTTAAAAAAAAAATCATTAAAATTTATTTATAAAAATATTTTATGACTTTTTACTGCTTTGTAAGTAGTTGTATATTTATTAATTTTTTTAAATCCTCGTGCTTTAATTAATAAGGTTGTAAAATTCCAAAGAGGTAGCACACTTTATGAGAAAGCTGTAACAATTTTTGTAAGGGAGTGTAGCTCGCAAAGATGACCTCGGAAACATTGAGACGTTGCAATTCACTGAAAGTTTGAAGTTGTAAAATTGAAACTATATAAACTATACCAAAAACATATTGGGAATTTACTTGCCTTCATTAAGGGGTTGACTAAATAAAGTCTTATCAACATCTCAGAATGTGAATATCAAAATAATTGTTTTTGGTTGAATTGACATGGAATAATCTTACACTGAATCTTTTTTTTTTTCATTAACCATATTTGCAAACATTGATGAAGTGTTATTTACAAACCTACATAAGAAGCAATAATTTGATTGAACAATCTATTTATACACTTGTATAAATATATACGAGGGGTTTTTTCATGCTGTTGCCATCTTTCAATTCCAAAGTTGGAAACTGAACGACTCACAAATTCAGTGCATTCTTGTGGCAGAANGCATCATGTGGAAGACAATTTAATTGCAACATCTGAAGTAAAATACTAGTTGAAAGTAATTTTGAGCAATGAAGTGTCTTACATTGCTTGTATTATCTTCCGGTATGGTCATTTCCTGGTAACGTTGTTTGGCTGAACACGTACAGTTTTGAGTTGGTTTGTGTATTTTATTGCAGCGAGTTATAAATACTGGTAATGCTAAAATTAATTTTTCTCCCAACTTTCTGGCCCCTTAAAATAGGGGTTGTCTTAGAATCATAATGGTTTTGCCTTCAGGTAGAGACTGTAGTTAAATGGCATTTTTAAGTGACTAAGAGCATTTTAAAACTCAAATTTTTCATTGCCAACAGTTGCCGTATAAAGCGCATCGAGCAGAAGGACGAGTTGGAAACAGAAAAATCTCAAGAATATAGGGACATGGAAGCAATGCATGATTCCAATAACAGAATGAGGGAAGAAACAGAAACGCTCAGAATGAAGTATGAAGCACTCAAGAAATATGCTGCTCTGAAAAAAATACCTATTCCTCCTGAGTTGCAGAGTATTGATTGACTATGCAGGGCCACAAAAATCTAATGATTAATTACAGTCCTGTAATTATTACACTTAAGTATTACTAGTTTTACAAACATAACTTTGTTATTTGAGATAAAACAATTCATTAGTATTCATGATATGTTCTGGAGAAAGTGGTATATGAAATGATTTATGCTAATAAGGGAGTGTCTTTCATATTTTGTACATTGTATACAGAATATATTTTCATTATATTTTTATGGTTGTGAGTTATTTAATGTGTCCCCCATGATGTGAGAGTATACATTGAAATTAATTAATTTCCTTGTGGCACAAATATCAGTACAGTAAAATCTCGTTTATCCGGACTAACTGGGACCAAAGGCAATCTGGAAAATCCGGGTAATAAGCAAAATAAATCCTTAAATAAGCAGACTTACAGTTTATTACGATAAAAAACAATGTTTTGTAACTAAATTACATAGAATTGTTTAAAAGACATTAATAATTTATAAAAATAACTTTTCACGTCATTTCTTAACAAAGAATTAGTCCACTGTCTTCTGTTTCGAACACGTGTGGCATTTGAATAGAGCACGGTCACGCCAACGCTTTATCATTAATAGTTCAGCTGGAGTGGTGTCGGATTGACGCTCCAATTATGACATATTTGTCAGCTGGTCCGCAGCATCTGCATGTGTCGTCCGCTGTTGCGGTGTGATCGCTCCCTCCTCGCCCACGTCATCTTCTTCCTCACTGTCTGCTGTAGATGTGCATGCCGCTAAAATTTCTTCCGTCATAGTGCCGTAGCCACCGTCATTGTTGTCTTTTCAGCCACTCCTGACGTTTTCCATATCAACATCGGAGCACCCACTTATTGTCCCCAACATTTGCAGAAGGTCATCTGCAGCCACTTGCACCAAATCATCGCTTGCCATTTCATTTGTAGCACAAATAGCTGGCCACGGTTTTTTCCATTACTTTTTCAAAGAGCTTTTTGTGATGCAATTCCAAGCGTCAGAAACCACGTAAATAACGTCTTTCATATTGATTGATTTCAACAAATCAATCACACTTTTTCCCCCTTCCTCTTCAATTATTTTACTAAGGAGTTCTTTTCGGTAAACTTTTTTGATGTTGTCAAGGACTCCCTGGTCCATAGGCTGCAGCAGTGGGGTTACGTTTGGTGGACAAAATTTCACTTTAATTCCTCCACTCACGAGTTCTTGTTCTCTCGGATGAGACAAAGCATTGTCGATCAGTAAAATAGCTTTTTCTGGTAAACTATTTTCTTTCAGGAATTTTCAAACTTCAGGAACAAAGTTATCAAAAAACCAATTCTTAAACAAAAACTGTCCATCCATTCACTTTTTTGTGGTCGGTAAACCACTGGCAACGTATTGTGGTTCACATTTTTTAGCGCTCAGGGATTCTTGGATTTCCCTACAATGACAAGAGGAAACTTATGTTCTCTGATGCATTGCTACAAGCCATAGCAGTTAGCCTATCTTTGCTTTTCTTGTAGCCCTTAGCCGAATCTTCAAGCTTCGATGCTAACGTTTTGCTCAGAAGTATCCGGTAAATAAGTCCAGTTTCGTCAACATTATAAACTTGATCGGGTGTCAATTCTTCAGATAAAACAAATTGTTCAAAGTCCTTTTTAAATTTTTCAGCAGCAGCAACATCACTAGACAAGCTCTCTCCAGTCAGAGTAAGTTGGCGAATACCATGTCGGTTTTTAAAATGCTCTAGCCACTCCTGGCTAGCAGTGAATTCTAGGTCAGTATTTGGTAACTTTTTGTTTAAGTTCAAAGCTTTTTGGGCCAAGATCGGTCCAGATATAGGCAAACCACGTTCTCGCTGAGCACTGTACCACATGAATAGGGCATCATCTAATGCTTCATTTTTCCTTTTTTTGCCATTCATCTGCCTTTCAAACTGTTTTTACATACCATTTTACAACAAAAATCTTCAATTTATTTTCTTTGTTTCTTCCAGTTGTACACTGTTGAAGTTCTAACTCCCAATTCAATTTTTAAAAATATGTTGTGCTTATTTTAAAGCTACGTCCCTAGTATATTCGTGTTCTACGTAATTAGTAGAGTGAAAATAGACCCTTTTCTTGGTTTTTCTTATAACATAAAATTTAATGTGACCAATACCATTACAATTACAGCACCTCTTCTGATTCTGTGAATTATTACTTTTGCAGTATTTTGCATTGTGTCCCATCTCGTTACACTTAAAAAATTTAACATCATGTTTCACATAACCACTGAACTGTGCAGAAGACTAATATGATTTTAAATTTTAATTCTTAAGTGCCTGACGCTCTTCTACAGTTGAAACTAATTGATTACCACGTTCCCTCTGATCTACATTTATATTATACTCGTGCAACAACTTTGACCAGACTAATTCAATTGTCAATATGTTTTCACTAATTACATCATAATTCTTTGGCAATGATAACAAAAAATAACTCACTATATCTATATGGTTTCACCTGATACACGGAGTTCTTTTACCAGCTTCTCAAAGTATTCCAGATGTTTCTTCAGGTCACCAACTTCTTCCAGTTTGAGTTCCAGCAATTTTCGTTTGATTATCAGTGTACCAATAGTTCCTTCCCTTTCATATACACAAGACAAATTCTCCAAAATTTACTTGGCATTACCCTACAATGAATTGACACTGATTTAACTTGGTAAATCGGTTTATTGACTGTTCTTGTTACAGGTGAATAATGTATGAAAATGGACCCAGCACATGTGGCCTGCCGGAGACCTTAGCAGTGAAATATACGTGATCTTATATTGATACAAGATTGCGTTAAACTGTCCGGTGAGAGGGCGGTTGGTTTTCCCCTCAGTACAGTAAAGTTAATAAAAAGGTTCTGGTTGACTAATATATAACTATTGTAGTGAAATGATTGCAGCCTAAATGATTTTACTGAGGGAGCTCATGGAGCAGGCGATCAACGCCGCCAGTCTTGTCTGGGTGCTGAGACGAGCTGGGCTGAATGGCGTCTGCTTTCATAACGAGTGGTGACAACCGAAGTCAAACTGTGAATGATGAAACATAACATGAGCACTCTGTGATATGGTTGTGATGGTGAAAAATTGTATGAATTAAATAAACACATTGGTGACACCCCCATTTATTAACAAATGTCTGTTAATGTTGAAGTTGTGAAGTTGATGGGGATTGTTACCACACTAAATTATTTGTTACAATGCTGGATGCCTTTATAGGCAATCTCCCTTTTATAAAACATCATTACACTTTTTTTAATACACATCAAATAAGTTATTACATTTTCTCATAAAAGTGTTTGCATTTCACTTTTGATGATCTTTGTATTTCACTGGTTAAAGTGTTGCCAGATTGCTGTCTCCTGAAGGGATGGACGAATCCACCTGGGCAAAGGGGTGTGGAATGCCATGCTTGGTTGCTGTTATTACAATAAAAAAACACCCCTGTCTGTAGCTGTGAATGCGGTGACTGTGTTTAATATGTTTGTTAAATTGCTGTACACTGCTGGATGACACTTTGGGGCACTTGTCACTTCAGCTCTGGCCTACAAGCTAGTTGACATCACCCGGTGGTGCGTTGTGTCGTATTTAGCTGTGCGAGCTGCGAGGACGCAACGACCAATCACCAGTGCGCCCACCGGCTGTGGCTTTCGGGTAAACAGTTTCGGATCGCCTAAACCATCTATTAAAAGAGTTACATCTTGTAATAAATGAGTAGGGCAGTCTCTTGAGTTGTGTAATCCTTGTCGGCAAGAAGGTGCAAGTACCGTTCTTGTCGACCTGTACTACGTACTCTTGGCCTGATTTAGTTGGTGCGGCCCGGTGTAGCTGGTGTAGTTGTGACTGCATCGGTCAGAGTGGATACAAGGAGATCATGGACGTGTGGTTCACGTCAATGTACATTCTTCTTACCCCATGCAGCAGTAACAGGCTCCGGAACATCGAATTCATTCACATCAGACAAATCTTTTGACTCCAAGATTGTCATAATTCGAAACAACCCTGTTTGAAAATTCTTACCATCGAACACTGGAATAGCATCGTCCACTTTTATCGGTTCCATTTTGCATAAATCAACAATTGTAAGCTCCATCAGTTCACAAATATTTCATTAAAAAGATAGCGATCTTTCCATATATCATTACAAACCAGCATAACCTTAATATTAACCACGTTCTGCTACAATGTTCATTAAGTGTTCTCTGCCAGGTTTGCAATAAAACATTGTCACGTCACTTTCATTACTTTTTTTTTTAAAAACCACTGAATTAAAATTAAACAAAAATAATTATTACTGTGATTATTTCGTATTGTTTATCTAAATCAACCAAAAAACACTATATTACGTATCCAATGATACAATAAAACCCACCCAAAAAGTTGTCTATTTCGTATCCAACTTAATTCCGGAGGAGTCCAAAACAAATGCAAAATTTCTCGCTGCGTATCCAACCTGCCTGTAATTACCTGGTTTTTACCAAAAGTTTCTTTATGCGTATCCACATGAAAAATGACCTGAATTGGAAAGTAGTGGGTTTGCATATCCAAACCGACAGGTGGAAATTGGCACCACGCCTCATTTGTTTCGATTCACGGATCCATTTCCCATTTTAAAAAATTTCGAAAAAACACCTAATTGTTTCCTATGGCGTACCCAAACTGAAAACGGAATAATTTGTCACTTTGCCATTTGTTTCCCTGGGCATATCCCCATGCGGAAGTGACTTTTTGCTAAAAAAAATTTCTATTGCATACCCAACAACGACTCATTTACATTTTAAACCCAAAACCAATAACGAGCTAGTAACATGAGTTGTGTAACTAATAATGAGTTCAAAAAAAATAAATAAAGACATGGAAACACTAAAGCCTTCACCGGTTTACAGTGAGTGATTATAATCAATGCATTTCATGTATCAATGCCTCCGAATCACGAGTTTGTGCAAGGATCTTTCGTTTTGTTCGTTTTTATGAAAGTTGTGCAACTCCAAGGTGTCCACAAAGGTTAGTATGTCGCGAGAAAAACTGGAAATAGTGTTGTGTAACTCACAGGTCTCTTTGCACTCGCGAGGTTCTTTAGTTTTGTTCGTTTTTATGATATGAAAGTTGTAGAATTTATAGAACCTCCAAGGCCTTCACGCCTCTGCACTCGAGATTTAAGTAGGTCGAGATTTAAGTAGGTTGGTGATGCCAACAGGAAATTACAGACTTATTAAAATGCACAGATATTTTTGTTTTGTTCATTCTACTGAAAGTTGTGCAACACTCGCGAATGTTGTGTAATGCTCTTCCAAAGCCTCCATAAGCTTAACCCCTCCTTTTTTTTAAACATGAAAACCAACTACTGCCATTCTCGCTTTAAATTAACACAAACAGCAACTCGTCATTTTAAACAGACACCACACACAGCAAGCTAATCACATTTTAATTTTAAATGAGTGTTGATACCACATACAATAAGCCATTTTCATTTTAAACTAAACTAGTTGTGAGATTTCTAGTCAAGTACACAAAATTTAATATATATCTGCAAGGGAGGTTCAAAATGGACCTCCCTCTTACTACCAATGTGTTGCACAATTAAATAATCAGACATTCACTCTTTAAACTGATGCAAATAACTACTCATTGTCATTTTAAACAGATACTGCACGCTGCAAGTCAATCGCATTTTAAATTTAAATGAGCCATCGTCATTTTTAATGCTTTGTTTGTTCTGATGATAATTCTCTAAACTAAACTATTTGTGAGATTCCTAGTCAGTTACAAAAAGTTATCAAGAGTTGTGAGATGGATCCTTTAATGTTGTTATGGAGACGATATATATTGGCAAGGGAGGTCCAAATCGGACAGCCCTCTTTCTACCAAACACAAGGTTAAAGGTCGTAAACTGATGCAAACAGCAAGCCATTCAAACACTTTAACCTTAAACAATTAGTAATCACGAGTTGTGAGATGGCTCTTTCGTGTTGTTATAGAGACAATGTATATTGGCAAGGGAGGTCCGATTTGGACCTCCTCGTACTACACATAGCAAGCCAATCACACTTTAATTTTAAATGAGCTATTGTCGCAGACACCACACAAAACAATTAAACAATTCATTTGCACTTTAAACTGAGGCAAATAGCAACTCATGTATATTTTTAATTTCACTCATCCCTTGTCTGTATCTGAAAAGAAAAAAAAAATATATGTGTGCTTTTGTTTTATCCATTTTTTTTTACGAAGAGGAGGCAAGCTGTGGTGGGAGAATGCAGAGTATAATAGGAGGGGGGTGGTGGACACTTGCTTATAAGCTTTGGTATGGGCCTCGATGCACCATAGTTGTACTGTATCAGGCCGATATGTCGACCCCTATTAAGTGTATCGTATGTTTTGGAGGGTACGAACAATGTCATGGCTGTGATTGGAACGCTATTGAACCAAGGCACCCTCATCATCATCACCCAAGAATACGGTGTGATATGCGCAGAGCGGAGAAAAAGGGAATTTTAATGCCAAAGGAGAGCGATGCAGTGATGGGATGCAATGTTTGTAGGCCCATAAATGAATTTTTTTTTTAAGAAGCTCTGGCCTACTGTGAAAAAATGAACTGCACACACCATTGTACGTTTTCTGATTGAAAACTTTTAATTTTAAAGAAAAATTATACTTGGATACGTTGAGCGGAACAATTGGCTTGAACTTGGATACGCCAAATGGAACTCTGCGAAATATTACTCTTCCAGGGCTCCTAGACATCACCCTTCCGTGGCTCGGGATGCGACAACATAACTGAAGATTACCTACTGCTGGATGTAGGCAGTGTACCACGTCTGAAAAATGGACAGCCAGCTAATTTATCCTAGAGTCTCCAACTTCATTAAACATGAATATAAATGTAAAAATTGGATTTTGCGTGTGGTTTTTGAATAAATGTTATTTAAATTCTGTGTGTGTGTTTAGTGATTTATTTTTTCTCCATTTATAAAACATAAGCATTTTCTTTCTTTTGAATATATTTATTGTGCTTGCTTTTTCCTTGGGGAAGGAACAAACAGATGTAATATTTTTTTCCTCTCTCGTACAAATAAGTTGAATATATATTGGCAAGGGAGGTCCAAATCGGGCCTCTTGTGCTACCAATGTATTGCGCAATTAAGTAAACAGACATTCACGCTTTAAACTGACACAAATAACTACTCATTGCCAATTTAAACAGGCACTGCAAACCGCAAGCCATTAACATTTAAATTTTTTACAAGTAAAACTCGTTTAAACTGACTAAAAAATAACAAGTCATTTTAATTTTAAATGAGCCATCTATCTTAACTGGCACAAGTAGCAAGTAATTTTCATTTTAACGAAGTATTGCGCAATTAAATAAACAGACATTCATTCTTTAAACTGACACCACAAAGAACAAGTAATTCACACTTTAATTTTTTAACAAGTTAAACTCGTTTACACTTTAAACTGACTAAAAAATATTAAGTGATTTTAATTTTAAATGAGCCATTGTCATTTTTAACAGACACAAGCAATTTAACCAACTTTAAACTGATATAAATAGCTACTCATTTTCAATTTAAACAGACATCACAAACAGCGAGTAATTCACACTTTAATTTTAAATAAGTCACCTAACTTTAAACTGATGCAAATAACAAGGCATCCAACACTTCAAAAATGTTTACTGGAAATTGGTAATTTTTTCTCCATTAGCTTCTCGGGGCCTATCCTTGCGGAGAGTGATTTGCTAAAAATTTCTGTGATTATTTCGTATTGCGTATCCAACGACGACTCATTTACATTTTAAACCCAAAACCAATAACCAGCATGGAAACTCTAAAGCCTTCACTGGGTTACAGTGAGGAATTATAATTAATGCATTTTATGTATCAATGCCTCAGAATCACGAGTTTGTGCAATGTTTCTCTTAACAAAGTTGTGTAATACACGTGTGAAACTTTTGTAACGTCGAGCATGTGATAAATGATAATGATAGATTTTCGTCATATTTCCTCGCCACCTTTTCGCAGTCTCCCCACCCTCAGCAAATGGGTTCACCTAAACTTACTATGCCAAATTCTCACAATGTTGCGCAAATTGGATTTTGCATCGCAAATTGCGATGTTCAGCACATGATGCTCAAAATTGGCCCATTGATTTAATGAAATTGTGCTGCCAATGGTTGGCCAGTGAGCACTGCTTGCTTCAGTAGTCACGCCACAACAAATGACTTTTGTTTCATGTATAAAATACAAATATACAAGTGAATTTCCAGAAATTTATATTTTCTGTGCGCTCTACACTTTTTCACGTGCAGCAATTCTGCTTGCTAATAATTTCGATTCGGAGTGTATTCATGCCTTTTTGATTGCTTGCAGTTTTGTTTCGTGTTCCCTCTCAATTCAGCAAAATAGTAATACACCGGAAATAAAAGTGATTTTTTTAAACTGTGCAACATTTTGTGATGGAACCATTTTTATGGCAAATAATATGTATCTTTATGTGATATATTGCCATCCAAGCGCACTCAGTACTGTGGTTAATTTTTAAATGGTCTCGTTGCGTGTAAAAACTGTAAAATACCCGATGTCGCCTGTTTGATGAACTGGCCCCACTTTCAATTGCGAATTATTATATTATTATGAATGAAAATGTGTTGTTTGGCAAATGCGCCGAATTCTTAATACTTCAAGGTTTCAATATAAGCTGTAATGTTTAAACTGCTACTTCACAATAACCACAATTAACATCATATTAAGGACGTTATACAAAATTTGCTGTGTATAACAAACGATGCTCCACAGTTTTATGTCATGCTTTTAAGTACACACCATGCTACACGTATCTAGTTGTAAGAGCATTCAGTGAAATGGATGTGCGAGTTGCAAACGCAATTGCAGTCTTTTGGTTAGAGCAAAATTTCAAATTTTTGTGATATTGAATATAAATACGGATAATGTTTCAAATTGCCTATATAATTGATATATTAATCGATTTGACATAAAAATTGTAGTAATATTATGAACATATTAAGCTCACAAATGAATCTAAGATTAACATAGTTAATTTTCTGTGATCATTATGATCACAGATCAATTATTTTCACAGTGCCTATGAGTGAGCAACTAGGAGACATGTTTTGATGTAGGTGGATATGCTTAACGTCTCATCGATGACTGTAATTACAAATGAAACATGTTTGACAGTCACATGGAAACCACATGGCGGTGGAAGGATAATAGCACGTTTGTTTCCTGGTTACTACTACTACACAAGTTGTGAAAAAAAAACCAATGGAATTATTATATCAAATAAATTATATGTGAACTTCATGGCAATTATTTAAGAGACTGAAAATTAAACATTGAGAAACACTTCTGTTACTTCAAGCTACACTACTTTATCAAAATGTTAATGCTGTGACTTCTATTCGTATGTATAGTTTTTAAAGGAATTATATAAGTTATATTTTGAATGTGTTTTATTGCAACATGATTTCATACTCTAGTATGTGCCCACCCAGAAAACAAATAAATATGCATGAAATGTAGCACCAAGATCTTTGTTTGTTGTTTTTCTCAAGCTTGAGATTAAAAAATAACAATAAAAATAATTATATATCACTGAAATTCTTGAAGATGATTTTCGCCTTGAAAACGGGTACACAATCTGCATATAATACTATGTATTCAAACTTGTGTATATCAGTTTGCTATAGATGTGCAAAAAGGTAAATTAAACACTAATGTAAACATATCATTAGCATCACACACAGCCAACAATGCCAATAAAAAGTATTGCTTATGGCAATAATATAGCGATACGCTATGTGCAGGCTTTATAACCCTTATATATGTTTTCCGTTAATGAATCCTAGGCAATTTCAAAATTTTGCATACTTGACCAATCTATCAGCAATTTTTAGCCAGTATTCTTCCGTTGGTAATGGAATGCACACATCCTTCGAAAGTTGCCAAATGTTAATACATAAATCCCTCACATTGGTTCTTGCTGTAGATATTCCACATTTGTAGGTGAAATGTAGATCAGAGCATGAGAATCCTTGGGCTATAAACATGTAAAAATAAAATAATAACAATAGAAAACAGTTAATAAGCTGGGATTGTGTACATACTCAGTATATAAAATTTTACATACTTTTACTTAAAACTAAGTGGGTAGGATTCTTTTAAATAATGTTTTATACCGTCATATAATAAAATAAAGTGGGATTGACACCTGAAAACTGAGATTATTTCCAGGTTGAAACAAATGCCATGCACACACATTTTTTGAGATATTGTATAATTAGCATTTTATCAGTGGAAAGTATTGTGCTCTTGTTAACATAACCAACACTGGAATTTTACAGCAACATAACTGCAGGGACGATGGAAGAGCCTGAGAGATTGTTTCAGCAGGGAGGTTTCAAAACAAAAGAACACCAAAAGTGGATCAGCTGCATCAGGCCGCAAGCAGTATGTTTTTTATAACCAACTGCTGTTTCTGCTACCTCTTGCTGAACCTCGATCCACGTCGTCATCTGTGGACCAAGTTTAAGACAACTGTGAAAACCAAAATGAAGAAATTGGTGGCCTTGCCAGAAACGAGGGCTCCAGTTCTTCGCAAGGTAAAAGAACGAAAATATACACCAGCTCTAGAACAGGACATATTAGAACAATTTTCAAAAGCATTGGCACAAAACTATTAAAGCACATTAATAAAGATGGCCCAGATAGGATTTTCCTGTTATTACTGCTACCTGAGCTGAAAGCAATTCCGGAAGGAAGTAAAAAGGAATGAAATGTGACTTAGTAAAGGTTTTATGGAAGCATAGGTTACAGCACAACTTCCAGCACCAGCATACTTTCACCAGCCGTATTCCACACAGTGATTACAAAACTGCAAGCAGGTTGCAATTTCACCTAATGCTTTTATACCGGGTCCTTCCGCTTCATTTACCAGTACTAAAACTCTGCATACTGTTGATAAACCTGCAGCTACATGCGTATTCGGCTGCAGATTTCAATGCTTCTGCAGCATCGGAGGTGTCTGTGGAATGGTCCATTATACACTAAGGTGACAAAAGTCATGGGATACCTCCTAATATAATGTCGGCGAAGTGCGGCAACTCGACATGGCATGGACTCAACAAGTCGTTTGAAGTCCCCGGCAGGAATATTGAGCCATGATGTCTCTATAGACGTCCATAATTGCGAAAGTGTTGCCGGTGCAGGAGTTTGTGCACGAACTGACTTCTCGATTATGTCCCATAAATGTTCGATGGGATTCATGTCGGGCGATCTTGGTGGCCAAATCATTCGCTGGAATTGTCCAGAATGTTCTTCAAACCAATCACGAACAGTTGTGGCCCGGTGACATGGCACATTGCCATCCTTAAAAATTCCATCGTTGTTTGGGTACATGAAGTCCATGAATGGCTGCAAGTGGTCTCCAAGTAGCTGAACATAACCCTTTCCAGTCAATGATAGGTTCAGTTGGACCAGAGGACCCAGTCCATTCCATGTAAAAACATCCCACACCATTATGGAGCCACCATCAGCTTGCACAGTTCCTTGTTGACAACTTGGGTCCATTGATTCTTGGGGTCTGCGCCACACTCGAACCCTACCATCATTTCTTACCAACTGAAATCGGGACTCATCTGACCAAGTCACTGTTTTCCAGTCGTCTAGGGTCCAACCGATATGGTCACTAGCCCAATAGAGGCGCTGTAGTGCTGTTAGTAAAGGCACTCGAGTCGGACTTCTGCTGGCATAGCCCAGTACAGCCAAAGTTCGCCGCACTGTCCTAACGGATACGTCCATCGTATGTCTCACATTGATTCCTGCGGTTATTTCATGCAGTGTTGCTTGTCTGTTAACACTGACCATTCTGCGTACACATCGTTGGTCTCAGTCATTAAGTGCAGGCGTTCGGCCACTGCGTTGTCCATGGTGGGAGGTTATGCCTGAAATTAGGTATTCTCGGCACACTCTTGACACTGTGGATCTCGGAATTTTGAATTCCCTAACCATTTTCGAAATGGAATATCCCATGCATCTAGCTCCAACTGCCATTCTGCGTTCAAAGTCTGTTAATTCCCGTCGTGCGGCCATAATCACGCCATAAACCTTTTCCCACGAATCACTTGACTACAAATGAAAGCCCAACCAATGCACGGCCCATTTATACAATTTGTGCGCAATACTACTGCCATCTGTATATTTGCATATTGCTATCCCATTACTTTTGTCACCTCAGTGCACATTACATGTTGATACAATGATACCCGTTATGTGCATCGGTTCTGTTTTTCCTGAAGTTTGAAACATTCAAAGATAGTTTTCAGCCATTAATTTCATTTGCAATGTAATGTTGCTACAGCATTAGAAATATGCAGATATTTTGTGTCACTATTTTTTTTGCAGTTTTTTAATGTAATAAAACATTTCTGCTAACCACTTTAGTATAATTTATATCTGTATCTTGAAGATAGTAATGGCTAGGAGAATCGACAGACAAATTACCTTGTAATACAGTGGCACGTGTTTGGATGTCATCCTGTGTAATTCGTGACACAAAAATTGACCGGATTGTTGCAACTTGGTGAATAGTATAGACACAAATAGTGGGATTTCTCGAAGTGCTCCCCGTTCCTGCAGTATATTCATTATAGATTTTGCTTCATCAACATATCATTCCGCATCACAATATTTATAAAATACATATAAAGTACACTGAAATGTGTTTTATATACTGTTATGTTCGTATATTTACAAAGAAAATTAGATATTATTAACGAAATATCTTAATGTAATGGCAAGCCTTTCTTCGGCAGAAATACCTCTTCCTATATTGTAGTCTCTCATATGTGATTTTTAAGAACAGATAACAGCTTTTCGAACGACATTTTTGACATTCGAAAATATTCAAAGAATATTGTACCATTTTCTTTCAGATCTTCGTACAAAGTATGAAACTGCCCTTTTACTATACGGCTGCTCACCAAGGGGCGTATCCAAAACCGTCGATAACGTTTTCTCATCCTTTTTACGAGAAGTGCTAGTAAAAGTGTTTCTTCATCTGAATACATTTTGCAACTGTCCTCACATCTGTGGCACGGTAGTTGCGCCACCGAGGCGCTGAAACTCGTCACTCGGTCACACCACTAGTCGCGAACATCAGCCACTCTGTAGCTTAGAAGCAACGATTAGTTAAAATGTAACTATGAAACATTTGGCGACGAGTATGGGATAACTTGTAACATGAGTGATGTGAACGGTAGTTATCAAAATAGCAGACCAATGGCATCATTTTTAGCCAACATTGAAGAATTCGACTTGATGAATCCACATGGGTGAGACGCATATTCAAAGCGTCTTGAGTTTACTTTCAAGTAAACTATGTCACCGGCGAAGAGAAAAATCATGCTGTACTGCTTAGTGTGTGCGGGCACAAAACATATTTAGTGAGATTACTAGTCTCGCCGGCTACCCCGGCCAAGAAACCGTATGCGGAAATAATAACAGTATTAAAAAGTCATTTTGTCCCCAGGCCATCGGAAATTTACCAAATGTGTGAATTCCATCGTCATGATCAGAAGGATAACGAAAGTGTTGCAGAATACATTGCGGAATTACGGCGGTTATCAGAACATATTAATTTCTGGGGGGAACTGGATCTGACACTTCGGAATCGATTTGTATGCGGTTTGAAAGACGAGACTGTGTAGCATAGGTTATTGGAAACAACTTGACTTTTGCCCAGGCGCAGGAAAAACCCCTTGTTGTAAAGGCAACATACAGACACGCCCAAGAAATCTGTGGGGCTGCTTCGAACTCTGTAAATACTGACTACCTATGGCAGGGCTGGCGAACCTTTATACATCTGCATGCAATTTTTTTTCAAAGAAATGTTCAATGTGGCCATAATGTGCCAACAAACAATCTTGACTTACCAACGTACTTAGAGACATTAATAGACAATCAAATCGTTCATTAGTGACGATTTTTCATCCAAAAAAATTTAAAATGGAACGAATGTCACTCAAATGTCTCCGAGTATGGTGGTTAGTGTTTAATTAAAAAAAAAAAACTAAATACTTTCACATTAATACTCTTTTTTTGGAACCTGAAATAAACATTTTTGTATTTTTATTTTACCTTTTTATACAACAATCGTAAAGTTAACAGTTTTATGTTTATTAAAATGAAAGAAAAAAATTGTGTGATATTTGCTGTTGCAAATTAGATGCCAAATAATTTATATAAGGTTTACACTTTGTTAATTGTAGCAGCATGCAAGCTGAACTGGAGTAATCTGTTAAACCGTTTCTAAGCAGGTTTTTAATGTTATTCATTTCTGAAAAACATGACTCACTGGCATAGGTAGATGAAAATATTGTCAAGATAGCAAACGCCAGCTTTTGGAGACAGCTATATGTCTGGAATTGAATTCCACGTTTCCATAATTTTAGTATTGGCATTTTTGCTCATATTGCCTGATAGTCTTTCTAATTCGATTGATTCCAACTCTTTCCTTGTTTCGATAAATTTTTGAGTCCACATTGAATTGCACTGGAAATCAATCAGCTGCATTTCAAAATCTTCTATTTGTAACCAATAAAATTTAGACAAGTTCAGTTTATCAAATGAAGTCACATCTGGATATATAATACATTTAAGTGTTTCCGATAACTCTTTAAACTGAGAAAACCTCGATGAAAATTCTTTGATTGCAGAATTTATAACCGAAGAAAACTATTCAGTGACTCTTGCTAGATCTGGTTTTTCGTGTAAATCCAAATCGCCGGTCAATTTTTCAATTTTGGGAAATACTAGTAGTTTTTGGAAACAATATCTCTACTGAAAACTTGCAGTTTAGCTTCAAAAGCGCGAATGAGCTCTATAATAACAACCGTTTTATTTGCGCCTTGAAGCTTTACGTTCAAATCATTAAAATGCTGGCACATGTCCATAAAAAACATCAATTTTGCAAGGCATGTAACATCCATCAATTGTGGATATTGTATAATATTTCCCTCATTTTGTAAAAACCGTCTGATTTCTTCTGCACAATCAACAAATCTCTGAAGCATGTTTCCGCAGCTCAACCAACGAACATTGTTATACATCAGTAAGCTATTGTACACCTAGTTGACTTCATATAATAAAACGTCAAATATTTGTTTATTTAAAGCATGTGACGATACGAGGTTCACTATTTGTGTGACTAAGGCCATTATATTATCAACGAAGGCGAAACCAACCTTTGCACACAAGGCTTGTTGATGTACTGTATAACTCAAATGTTAGCGAAATTAGTTTGAATTAAAAAACTAAGCTTAATTGCAGTCGACGACGTAAGCATTCACAGAACAAAAACAAAAAAAGTGAATAGTTAGCTTCCCGCTCCTCCTGCCCCAGCCTGCTACCGCTCACTCCCATTTGGTCAGAAATTCGAGTGAAATCTCACTCTCTCTTTCTCTCTCCCACGCAATCTGTTGCATTTACGCGGCATCGATAGCCCGTTCACGATGAACGTTGTTACTTTGACCTCAAATGTAGTAGAAACAAAATTATTTCGATTTGGTACCTAAATTCTTTAATTAATGCCGTGCCCAAATAATTTTGTCGCGTGCCATTGGTTGGCCAGCCCTGACCTAGGGCAAACAGCACCACCACGTAATATTAGTGTACTACTAACTACCAGAAATGACCAGTTGAGCAAGGTAAGGCAAGCTCCTAATACAGTCAAAGGTTGAAGTGTACTGGATGTAGTGGGCAACATCTTCGGATTGTTTGTCGTTTCAATAATATTGAATGCTATTTTTGGAAAAAAAAAAAAAAAAGCTACTTTCAAAATGTATGCAGAAGAAAAGCAAAGGATATGAAGTCTAAGGGGAATGTTAATACAGTTGAACATTTGCACAAGTAAACATAACTCCGAGCAGCGCTGAGCCAGATGTCTACCATATTTGGAATATTACATTAGTAGGGTCTGCTGAATTATGCAAAACAGTAACAATCTATGGCCAACTAGTTGAGATGGAAGTATACACATATGCAGGTGTGTATAACTGATGAAATTACCTTCAAGGCCCAAGTTGTATCCACATGGTACAACTTCACTTACTAAGATATAATGTGTGCTACAGGACTATAGCAAAACTTCTAAAGACACTGGGTGCATATATGGTCAATGTGACTTACAGCACATGGGAGAATATGCTTCCATTGATTGTCTCCAAGGGTCACCATCATTCTCTTTTGGGAAGGAACTGGATGGGTGCTCTAGGAATAGAAGTGAAGGGTGTGTTGAAGTTGAATGGTGCATTGACACAGTTAGTTTCAGAATTTCCAGATGTGTTTAGTGAGGAACTCTGTGAATTTAAGGAGCAACCTTTCAAATTTCAGCTAGACCCTACTGTTACACCACTGTAGTTGAAACCTCGTGTAGTTCCATATGCCATCCTTCCAAAGTTTGATAAGGAGCTGGAAAGATTAGTAGCTCAGGGTGTATATGCACCGGTTATCTATTCTAACTGGGCCAACACCTATTGTTCCAGTGCTCATGCCAAATGGGGGCATGAGTATTTGTACTGATTATAAAAGCACATTGACTAAAGCATCGAAGGAGGACCAGTATCTGGTTCCGCCCATTCACCAACTCGGTACAAAGTGTTCGCAAATATTGATTTAGCGCAAACATTTCAACAGCTGCGAGTTGACGAGGTGGCTCAAACTATAATCACACACAATGGGACTTTCAAAGTAAATCGTCTACAGTTTGGGATGCGCGTAGTAACAGGAAAATTTCAAACATTCATGGAGGATGTACTGGCTGGTCTTGACAAATTGGTGCCATATTTTTATGATGTGCTAGTGAAGGATACAGCCATGGAGGGTTTGCTTACAAGTTTGCAACAGATGCTGCAACATTGCAGGTATGAAGGTATTCATGTCAAGGCAGAAACATTTATTTTGGGTGCCCCAGAAGTGACATTCTTGGGATATGTGGTGAACCAACATGGCCTCTGGCCCACATCTGACAAAGTACAATCCATTCACAAGGCACCAACAACTTTGAAACAAATAGGAGTTACCAACTTATCTTGGTCTTCTTAATTTTTATCACTCATTCCTGTCAAATAAGGTGAGTGTAGTGGAGCATTTGCATAAGCTATTGCAGAAATCTGCACTGCAGAAATGGACCCAGGTTCATGATGACACTATTACAACTACAAAAGCCCATATAACTCCTTACTGGTACTGTGTGACCCAAATAAGCAATTTATTTTAAGATGTGTTGCATCCCAGTATGGGATTGGTGCTAATCTGAGTCAACCGATCAACCATGGTGAAGAAGTTCCAGTTTTCTTTTATTCCCGTACCATGACGTCTAATGAGCAAAAGTATGCACATATAGACAGAGAAGCATTAAGTATCACTGCCAGCATCAAGAAGTTCCACAATTATGTGTATGGATGACAATATGAGATATGCACTGATCATAAACTGTTATTAGGGCTGTCTACTACAGACAAGGTCACTCCAAACATCATTTCACCCCGAATGCTTCGTTGGAGTATTATGATAACAGGTAACGATTTCTTGTTACGATAGACGCCAGGGTCTAGTATTGCCAATGCAGATTTACTCAGCTGTCTTCCACGATCCAACCGAGGCAGAGATACCAGCACCCACTGAAGTACTTCTTGAAGCATTAGATGCCCTCTCTATGACAGCACACCAGATTGCTGACATAACCACGACGGATCCTATACTATCTAGAGTTTTCTCATAGGTGAGGAGGGGATGGCCAAGTGATACGTTAGGGGAAGAATTCCAGCCAATTGCGAGGAGACAACTTGAATGATCAATTCACGGAGGGTGTTTGCTGTGGAGTACTTGGGTAGACATTCCAGTAGGGGGCCGTAATCATAATATACAGATGCTACATGTTTATCATCAGGGTATAGTGCGAACGAAGGCATTGGCACGCAGCTACATTTGGTGGCCTCGTGGAAGAGATGCTACGACCAGAGGCACCTAATCACCCACGGGAATGGACCAGGCAGCCATGTTAACATCTACATGTGGACTTAACTGGTCCTATTCAGGGACAGGTATTGCTAGTTGTCGTTGACTCGTATTAAAAATGACTTCAGGTGCTGCCAGTACCAATCACCGATGCTTGAAGTGTCATTACAGCACCGCGAACCCTATTTGATTCTCATTGCATTCCAGACATGATTGTTCAGCATTACTTCTGCTGATTTTGCCAACTTTGTAAACAATAATGGTATAAGGCTTATTAAGATAGTTCTATACCATCCTTTATCCAATGGTCAGATGGAGAGGATGGTTCAGTCATCAAAAGAGATGCTGAAACGAATGAGTCGCAGCATTTAGCTATAATACTGTTAACACAGCATGTAAAGCCTGCAGCTGCTACAGGGACCAGTCCAGCAGAGCTGCTTATGGGTTGTTGACTGTTAAGATGCCTCGAGAGAGTACACCCAGACCTTGCAGAGGAGATGGAGCAGAAGGACAACAGGGTTCCAATTGCACCTCGGATGTTCTCACCACAGGACCTAGATTATGCAAAAAAACTTGGGACAAGAACCAAAATGGGTGCCAGCCATGATTGTCGATGTGTCTGGCTCTCTGTCACACAAGGTGATCACAAATGATGGAGTGCGGATGAAGCAACCTGTGTACCAAATACTGCCAAGGCATGTCTCCCCCCAGGAAGACCGTATACACACACACAAGATGCTACATGATATGATGTGGCAAATGTAACTGTGAAACAACTTTTAAAATGCAACTACGAAACAGTGGGCTAGCCAAAAAAGATGGTTTCCATTTAATCTAACCGGCAGCTGAGGAAAGTGGGGAAAAGGGCAGGATGTTATAGTCAATATAGCAGTCTTGGAGGGTGGCCAGCAGCTCTGTAGCATTGGTGTCATGAAATCAGCGGTGGGAAAGCTAGTGACAAATAAGTTTTCCCCTTAAGATGGTCAGAGACTGTGGCAGGAGTACTACCATAAATTTGAAAATTACACCACTCTGGAACTGCTGGCCAAATGAACAGTGGGCTTACTACCTTGCAACTGTATTGAGAGGACCTCAGTGAGTATATTATGATGTGGTCAAGCAATGGCTTGGAGAAATACTCGTCCCTAGTTGGGAAAGCCAACTTGACGCGTGGTGTTACCAGAGCTGATGATGTAGGAAATATGTGCCCGGCACCACAGCTCTGCGGTGAGCTGATGAAATGAGGTTCATTTCGGTCGACAGCCTAGGGGACTCCGGTTAATACTCCATCACATATGATGTCGAGGCTGTAGGCCGCCTCGCACTCCTTAATTAAATAACAAATGAAACACTTACAATGCTTGTGGTGTTATTTATCCTTGCGACTCCTTAATGAATACACACAACTTTAGTACAAAGTGTGGCCTTATCGGCCCGGAAATGGCGAACACGTGGCTTTATAATGTAAAACGTGTTGCGTTAAAACTCTCCGATGAGAGTAACGTTGCTCTCCCCTCGGCGCTATAACAAAAAAAAAAAAAAATGATCCGGTTCATGAAGTGAAGTCTATTGCATTGAATATGAGTTCAGCTTAAGATGTCGGCACTGAGGGCCTTTGTGGAGCAAGAGACTTACAGGTATTGATGCATTCAAGTGCTGAAGAGAACTTGGCTGGGTGGGGGGGGAGGAGGGGCCAGCTTCCGCTACCTGAGCACAGCGATGCCAAGCGGCGAAACGATGAAGCACAGTATACACTGAAAAAAATGAATATGAGATGGAAGTGACATGAATTAAATTAACCTAAGACAACATAATTTTTCCTTATACAAATACACAATAAAAATGATTATATTAATCCTAAAAGTTTCCATTGCACCAGCCACAGTATTGCCAAGTGTATAATGTCAAATGTCTCTGCTAGTGATGCAACGAAT
The DNA here is from genome assembly GCA_002778355.1 of Clitarchus hookeri. Classification (NCBI taxonomy): domain Eukaryota; kingdom Metazoa; phylum Arthropoda; class Insecta; order Phasmatodea; family Phasmatidae; genus Clitarchus; species Clitarchus hookeri. The sequence goes on along the minus strand of NQII01002904.1, from coordinate 132,013 downwards.
GTCGATTTTTCCACATTCGCGAATGCGAATGCGAATATTCACCTCCGACATTCGCGAATGCAAATGCGAATGCGAAAGTTGGTTTTTCAAATATGGTGCCAAAAGCGTGTGCCTACGAACTCGAATTTTACCGTGCGTTTAGAACTGGCCGGCCGGGCAGCCATGTTAAAACCGAGAGTAGCCCATATGCCCAGACTCTGAACGAAGTAAACAAATCGTGATTGCTGGCATACTGAATGAAGTTAGCTGCTAATAATGTTTCGTAAAGATTTAGTTTGAGGTTACCTTAACCCGTGCCGCTCATACCTACCAGTAGTGGCAACATTATTCTTACGCACGCCGTAAACCGATGGCCTAATGACCAGAGGAATCCCCGAGCTCGAACCAACTGCACCTGTCATGTTGCCTGAGTCNATACCTACCAGTAGTGGCGACGCTATTCTTACCCACGCCGTAAACCGATGGCCTAATGACCAGAGGAATCCCCGAGCTCGAACCAACTGCACCTGTCATGTTGCCTGAGTCATGACGTGACGCTGCGAATGCAGGGAGTCCCGGGCATATTATCGCCCCTCGCCACAAGAAATTACAAATCGGGGAAAAACAGTGCACCCCGCCTACCCCTATCCCACCGCAAACATGAGAGGGTAAGTCCCGAGTTCTATGGAAAATAGAACAGAAACGTATATATACAGGAGCCACGGAGGACTGTTAAGTCAGTTACGCGACAGTTAAGAGAGTTACGTGAGAGTGAAGGACAGTTGAGGTCAGTTACGCGAGTTACGAGACGTTTACGACAGAGCAGCAGCGACAAGACAGTTACGACGGAGTCGGGAGTTAAGCCGAAGTCACGAGAGAGTCAGATACGAGGAACGACGAGCGACGAGGAGAGAACTGCACATCCAGGGATCGAGCCCAGGACTTCCCAGGAGAGACACCGAGACAGCACGACAACACCAGCCACCAGCATCGAGGTAATTTCAGCAACCCGCCGAAACCTCCCCCCGACGCAAACATTCGCCGAGACGTGTGTAGGGCGCGGGATAGCTAGATTCCACCGTCCGAGGAGATATAAAAGGGGCTAGGTCTCATAGATGTACAGGTCACTGTAACTTTGGACAATAAAAGTTAAGCGTGAATAAACCGAACCCAGTTACATCTTTGTGTCACCCCTCTTACAGCAGCCCAAGGTGCCGTTAGCCAGCACCGTAACAAATTACTGCGTACCCTGCTATCAACCAGCCTGTATAGTACAGATGGGAGCAGCGTCGAGTCAACATACTTAGTTTTGTTTTTAACTTGTAAAGACTCTATTGTTGTAATTGCACAGTGATAAGTGATATTTTAAAATGAAGCTGTCGTGTGTTAGCGAAGTTTGGACTTAGTTTACAATATGTGATGCTGAAAATGTGAAATGCAAAATATGTAATAAACAATACTCGCGCAAAAGAAGAACAACAAGTGCAATGAGAAATCACATGGAAGCTTTCATAAACACGAGTATAATGCTTTAAAGAATAGGGAAAATGAAAAGCGAAATGCTTCTACAACAAGTGTTGTGGCCTCCATTTCGCGAGAATGTACGAAAACCGACCTGAAACAAATGTCTTTGACTGATTGTGTAGAAAAAACAAAAAAGCGGGATAACAACAATGCCAAGTCTTTGGAAATTGATAATTAATAAGCGAAATGATTGCTTTAGAGGACTTACCCTTNCAACAATGCCAAGTCTTTGGAAATTGATAATTAATAAGCGAAATGATTGCTTTAGAGGACTTACCCTTTAGTTTTGACGAAAGCGTTGGATTTGTCAGACTATTGAACAATCTTTGTCCGTCGTATAATATAAAAAGCCGACAACATTTTTCTTCGTTTATATGTGAAAATTTCTACGGCAAAGTCAAAGATAAAATTTTGGGATTAATTAAGTCATTTGAAAAATTGGCGTTTACAACTGATATTTGGTCTGATTCTTGTTCAGGAATATCTTTGCTGAGTCTTACATGTCATGGTATAACAAAAAACTTTGAGAGAAAAATGATTGTGTTAAACGCAGAGGTATTTAACGATGGCCGACATACTGGTGAAAATATAGCTATAAAACTTGAAACCATGTTGTCGCATTGGGAAATACCTAAAGAAAAAGTGCAATGCATTGTTAGAGATGGTGGCACAAACATGAAAAAAGGTATTTCCTTGTTATTAATTAGAGACATTGATTGTTCGTCACACCAAATTTAGCTGGTTGTCAAGGATGGGCTTAAGGCACAAGATTCCGTTATAACAGTGATTGCAAAATGTAAAAAGATGGCAACTGTAAAAGTAGTGAATAATGTAGCTCAAGATGAACTGGCTGCTCTACAAGAAAGAATCGATCAGCCAAAGCTGAACATCATACAAAAGTGTGCTACAAGATGGAATAGCAGCTTGTATATGTTAGAGCGTATTTTGAAAAACAAAGATTCGNAAAAGTGTGCTACAAGATGGAATAGCAGCTTGTATATGTTAGAGCGTATTTTGAAAAACAAAGATTCGTTGTGTCTGTATGCTTCCCAGAATAACAAGATTTCACAACTAACTTCCGAAGAGTGGATTCTTGTGGAAAAAATAATAACTTTACTCAGACCTTTTGAAGAAATTACAAAAGAACTAAGTGCAGCCAATATTTCTGTATCCTCAGTAATTCCATTATTGTCCACTTTGGAAAAAATTATTGGTGAATTTGATGTGACCGACGAATGCGTTGGGAATACGATTTTAGTTCTTAAACGAGAACTATGTCGCAGATTTTCCCATTTGGAAAATGACGTATTGTTTGCTACGGCAACTTTTATTGACCCGAGATACAAATTAAAATTTTTCAAAAATTCTTCAACCAGAGATCAAGTTGTGAAAAATATTTTAGAGTCAATTGGAAACGATGAATCAAGCCTATCGTCTTGTTCAAATCCTAAGCGTGCCAGAATGACTACTCATCGGATTGAAACATCTGGTTCCAGTGCCAGTCTGACAGAGAAATCTATATCTTTAAGAGACACCATGAAATTGCTGATGGATTCCAGCGAAAGTGAAGAAGAAAATGAATGTACGAACCCTATAGAAGTTTTAATAAAAAATACCATCAATGAATATTTAGTAGATAAACGTGTGGAAAATGATGTAGATCCACTTACATGGTGGGCGGTAAATAATAAGAAGTATTGTATCATTTCTCCCATAGCCAGGCAATATTTAGTAACACCACCCACTAGTGTGCCTAGCGAAAGGGTCTTTAGTGGGTCTGGTCTTCTTTACACACCCCACCGAAATAGGCTGCAAGGAGAAAAGGCATCAAAACTTCTATTTCTGAAGTTCTCTACTCTTATTTAATTACTAAGTGTTTCACTTAATTGTGCTTAGATATAAACAATTTTTCATAGTTTTATTTTTCGATTTCAAGAAGTAATGTTTAATGGATATCTTAAAAATTACATAATTAGTGAGTTAGTATTAGTACCAAAGTTAAAATTAACAAAATGTTAAGAACATATTTGTTTTAATTGAAAAGAAGATTATTATATTGTTTGTTTTTCTTCACAATATATTTTTAACTTTATTCATAAAAAGTCGATTTGATTTCGGAAACCATGATTACTAGTTCATTAAAAGATCTCACATATTTGAATAAGATATCCTTTAGGTTGCATAAATGCATATTTTTAAGTGTTTTTACAAAAGATCTCATTTTAAGTTAATTTGTATAATTAAAAAGGTTAGGTTATATCTTATTCCATTGTTTTGTGTTAAAGCAGTTCAATGGTATTTGATCATACAGTTGTGTTATAATATAGTTTAGAAGTTTTAAGAAATTACCTGCCTTAATTTGATTTTGCTTAGGTAAATAAGAATAAAAGAATATCAAGAGTTTGTTTCTGTTATGTAATCTAGTATATAACTACAAGGCTGTTTCCCAAATATAATTAAAATACACTCTTATACATAAAAAATATGTTAATAAATAAAAATGTCTTAATCATAGCAGTTGCATTATTATTTAATAAACATTTTCATTTTTCATTGCCAAATACATTCGCAAAATATTGGCATCATTTTTGCGAATGCGAATGTTCAAAAACATGCGAATGCGAATATTCGTTTCATCACTAGTCCCTTGCTGTGGCTGTGTCGACTGTCTTTAATGATGACAATTATGATATTAATTATATACACTGATACAATTAATAACACTGATGCAATTAGATACCCTGAGTGAATACACTGCTGCAATTATGAACACTTATGCAATCAATACCACTGATGCAATTAGTGAACACACTCACTCGTGCCCACAAGCCCGTCGGTGTGGTGGACACGACTGCGGCAGTCAGAGTGGGAACAAAGGAGCTCGTGAATGCGCGGTTCACGTCAATTACAATCTCTGCCAGAGCAATATCGACTGGAGTAGGTACATCACACTGGTGTCCGACTTAGAGCTATGCTTTGGTGACTGATACTTGCGAATTTGCAACCAGGGGAACTGCAGGATGACGTGAACTACGCGTCCACGAGCTCCTTGTGCCATCTCTGACCGCCGCAGTCACAACTACACCGGGCCACACCAACTAAATCAGGCCAAGAGTACGTAGTACAGGTCGACAAGAACGGTACTTGCACCTTCTTGCCGACAAGGATTATGCAACTCAAGAGACCGCCCTTCTCATTTATTACAAGAGGTAACTCTTTTAATAAATGGGTAGGCGATCCGAAACTGTGTTTACCCCAAAGCCACAGCCGTCGGGCATACTTGCAATTGGTCGTTGCGTTCTCGCAGCTCACACAGCTAAATACGAAGCAACGCATAACCGGGTGACATCAACTGTCTTGTAGGCCAGACCTGAAGTGATAAGTGTCCTAAAGTGTCATTCAGTAGTGTACAGCAATTTAACAAACAAATTAAACACAGTCACAGTTATATATAGTCTCAGGGGTGGTTTTTATTGTAATAATAGCAACCAATCATGGCATTGCACACCCCTTTGCCCATCCCTTCAGGAGATAGCCACCTGGCAACACTGTAACCAGTGAAATACAAAGATCATCAAAAGTGAAATGCAAACACTTTTATGAGAAAATGTAATAACTTATTTGATGTGTATTTATATAAAAGTAATGATGTTTTCTAAAAGGGGGATTGCCTATAATGGCCTCCAGCAATGTAACAAATAATTTAGTGTGGCGACATTCCCCGTCAACTTCACAACTTCAACATTAACAGACATTTGTTAATAAACGGGGGTGTCACCAATGTGTTTAATTTAATTAATACAATTTTTCACCAACACAATCATATCACAGAGTACTCATGTTTCATCGTTCGCAGTTTGACTTTGGTTGTCACCACTTGTGACGAAAGCCGACGCCATTCGGCCCAGTTCGTCTCCGCATCCGGACAAGATCGGTGGGTTTGGTCGCCTGCTCTGCGAGCCCCCTCAGTAACACCATATAGGCTGCTATAATTTCACTACAATAGTTATATATTGGTCAACCAGAACATTTGTATTACCTTTACTGTACAGAGAGGAAAGCCAACCGCCCTCTCACAGGACAGTTTAACGCAATCTTGTATCAATATAAGACAACGTGTATTTCACAGCCAATGTCACTAGCAGGCCATAAGTGCTGGGACCATTTTCATACATTATTCACCTGTAGCAAGAACAGTGAATAAACCGCTTTACCAAGTTAAATCAGTTGATTGATTGTAGGGTACTACATCCTTTGTAGCATCACCCACATTTCTTTAGCATATTTCGGGCATACAAGACGGCCTACAGTCTCGTCATTGGGTATAGAAGTGCAACAGTGAGTGCGTGACAACTCATCAACCGACGGATATTACCAACCAGGACCCCCTGGGCCGCCGACCCTCATTATTAACTCTCCACTGAGTTATGGCACCGGTAAATACAACATTCAACCAGCCCTCTGTAACATCGACGTCAAGAAGCTATGGCAGGACATGATGCGGTTGTCCCACCCTCTCTGGAAGGGTGCCACAAGGAGATAAATGTCATAGAAGTTGGCTTCTTCATTGAGTCCTTCGTCGACACAGAAGTATGACAAGCAGTAAACCTGGCTACACCCCATATCATGCAGGATGCCCTCGCCCATGCACTGGAGGCGGAGTCAGCAAAACAGCTGTGAGCAGCCGTCTGGTGTGGGCAGTTACTGAGCGAATATGACAATGACAGCACCAAGGTGTTGCAAATGACCAAGAGAGACATCGCTTTCAAGGTCTATGCTACAGAACTTCACCGTCCCGACCCAAACAACTGGAGTGTTTGTCATGTGGACAGCTGGAGCACCTGAGAGCCTACTGCACACAACAGCAGAATCAACAGCGGGAAAGTAGGCATCGAGAGGAAAGTGAGAGTACGACATATTCAGAAAATTTGTAAACAAAGATCTCGGGATGTGGAGGTCGGTTACCGCTGGAATAAAGGCCCCAATTTCCTTACTAATATGTTTGGTAAAACATGATTTGGATGCCATATTGGTGGTGGAGAATCTGAATGGTGTTCCTTGTACGATGGTCGACATTGGGACAACCATACCAGTAGTAAGACTAGACATTCTCAGACTTTCCCCCAGCAAACACCCAATGACAGCATGGAACTTTGCAATTTAACTACAGTGCCTGGTAGGACCACGCCAGTCAGAGGTTAGAGAAATGTGAACTTGAAGCTTGGGGACCTTAGCCTAGAGCACAATATTTACATAGCAGAAATAGAGGATGAATATACTTAGGGGCTAATGTACTGCGTACGTGTGGGTGTTGTATCGATACTCAACTTGGTGTTATATGGGTAAGCAGTACAGATCTTGTCTCTTCGAACTCTGATAATTTGCCAGTTAGAATGAATAGTTTTGTCAGCCAGTGCTGTGTATCTTGAGGGAACCATGATAGAGGTTTGTACACAGGTCACAGACGTTCCAGAATATTCTTCTTAAGTAAAAAAAATTGAATGCCATCTACGAGATGTACTGGAGGAACTGCTAATAAGACCAAGAGAAAACATCAACTGACAACAGGAAAATATATTCTGAATTACTGCATAGAAATAGGGATAGTTTCTCCTGGCTTGTGAACCAATTGACATTGTTACAGGAGATGTCAGGCCCATAAAGCCGAACCGACTCCTATTAGCTTCACATGAGGCAGTTGAGGGTATTCTGAAGAAAATGAAAGAGTAATGAAATTTTGTGTGGATTATCACCAGCAAGAAAGTCACCTGCTGAACTGTCTAGGGAGTTCTCAATGATCTTTTACTTTGAACATGAAGAGTAGGTACTAGCAGTGTAATGTGACTCCTGAGGACCAAGAGAAGACACATTTGTGTCAAAGGGAAATTAATCTAGCAATTCAAAGCTACGCCTTTTAGGCTGTAAAATGCTCCTACCACATTCGAACACCTGATAGAAAAAGTTGTCCCTTCAGAGGTCATGTTTACTTCGATATTATCATCATGACAGGAAGGATATTTAAGAGTACCTATCATGCTTGTACTGAAGACTGGTGAGCTTTACAGGAGGTGGCAAAGTAATGATGGGAAACACACATGCTTATATCTGTTCCTTCCAGAATGCAGGGTTTCCGAAGTGTTAAAGGAACTGCATAATACTTCAGCCAGTGATCACTTTGGTGTTAATAAAACCGCCACCATAGATAGTCTGAGATTATACTGGCAGCATTGTTGGGAGGATGTTGAGAAGAGTGCCGAATGTGCGAAACCTGCACAGCGAATCAGGAGACAAGGTCACCGCCAGAAATACAATGTTGGAGCCCCATTCGAGAGGATGGCAGTACAAATTCTGGTTACCATACCCGCCCCAAGAGAGGTAATCTGTATCGACTGGTGGCCCAAGATGCATGTACTGAAGCCGATACACTCGTATCAAGGTTTAGGGTGCCACTAGAACCCCATTCGGACCAGGGACAAAATTTTGAAGCTACTTTTTTCCAAGATGGAAGAAAGATTATAGGGATGAAGAAGACTATGACTACAGGATTACACCATCAGTCCACACTCTTGACTGTAATTAAAAGTGTCACCGTTTCTCCTTGCTTTCCATTCCGCAGTTCACAAATCTACAAGGGTAACATCATTGAGGATGCTGTTTGGGAGAGAGCTATACTTCCTTAGTGACCTGTTGTTTGGTCAACTGACCCTCCCCTCCTAGTACGCCAGCGAATTGTCACAGAATAGTCTGTATTCAAGATTTTGCTCAACAGCACCTCTGAATAAATAGTGACAGGATGAAGATGTGGTATGACAGGAGAATGTCAGGCGAGGTATTTCCAGCACAGCTGGTATGTGCTAACATCCCACAGAGGTGGAAAAGGGTACAGCCCAAAACTACAGACGTTGGGAAGGCCCTTTCAGGACCCTGAAGCAAATCAATTATGTTATCTTTCGAATACGTATTCAAGGCTCTTGGGCCAAGTCTAAGGTTGCCCACATCAACCAACTCGCACTTAACAAAAGTCCTTGTTGCAGAGCGTGTTTGGGATGAACAGACTTAAGGGGAGGCACATTGCTGAAGGGTATCACCAGTAACCAGAAAAGTGCAAGGCAGAGTTGCTGTGAATAACTAATGAGTGCTGCTACCACTATGTCTATCGGAACTTGTGCCGCCTCCTATACAATGACTGTATTACTTCAGTTATCATTGCAAGAATATTCTGGTCGTTGCCCTCGCCTCCCTCAGTATGACTTGGGTTCTACATCAGGCCGACCAATCTATAAAAGCCACAGTGAGTCTCCAAGTCGAATCTGGGACCTAATGCACCCTTAAGTGGCAGGTGTGCAAAACCAGTGACCAGCAAGAGTTAAGTCTGCGTGAATGACAGACATTCATAATCCAATAGACAGTTTGATTGAATAAGTGAAAATAATAAGTGTGAATTTTGGGACTGCAGTAAGTATAAAGACAGTGAGGACATTACCTTATTAGTATTGAGAATGGCATAAAATATTATACCTACTGAGAATGTTAGTAGAAATAAATAATTTTATGTTGTAAATAATATTTGTGTGTCTTTTTATAACATGGTAAAATAATTTAAAGAAATTAAACTCAGCTTTTATTTTTTAAGACTTCACACACTTGAATAAATCCCTAGCAAATTGTAATAATATGTTATCTCTACTTCTTAATATCACAACATTAATGAGACATTATACAGTTAGTGGGTAGCATTGTTGCCATTCAACTTGTGGCTCTGGATTCAATTCCCAGCACAAGCACTTAGAATTTTCCAAATGGTCCATGATTCTAGCTCACTTCCATACTGTTGGTGAGTATGCAGTTCCCAGAGCTTCGCCATAACCTGAGGTTTCAACCCGATTTTTGGTTGTCATCTTCACCATCATCATTACTGTCTATATCCCACTCTGTGTTTGGTAAAATTATTTGCAGTTACAAACAGGAATTTTTTTCCAGAGGTTGACTTTAATAAGTTTTTTAGTTGGTTGTGAACCAGCTATATGTATTAGAGAATAATTTTTATCAGTCCAATGATTTAAATTTCATTAATAGAATTTTAGCCTACACACTAAAATTTGAACACTACATATATATTTCTAGATGCTATATTAGTTAACAATTGCCACATTCTTATTTTGTATTGCAATTAAGTTCTTTACAAAACCGTTATCAAATAAGAATATACACACATGGACACACCCGGAGAACGTTTGCACAAAGCACATTTAATCAGAAATTGTTTCTTCAAAAATTAAATATCATTACATAATAATTACTAATCACATCACAACTATTTACACAGCGTAGTAATTTTTTTTACAAAAACCAATTGTGATGTATTTATAAGCATTAGGTGAATTATAACCAATTTTTCTTTTAAAGTTATTAAGAAAAATTTATGTGTGGCCTATGTTTCCCCTAAAAATAATGACTGTAGTGCTGTTATACAATTTTTACATATTCTAGTTGACTGTTTCTTTCACAATCAATGTACCCCTTTACAGAGAAACCAAAACACATCGAAGGACACTTTAAACTGTTACATGTGGCCCATGGGCCACTAATTTAATAGCCAGGCTCAAGAATCTTGTTTTATATGTAAAAAAAAAGAGGAATTTATTCCATAAACAGGGAGGCAATTTAGCGACAGATATTCAAATTAAGTGTACCTGCAAAGTTCCTGGAGAGGCGACAGTTCCAGTTCCGAGAGACCATGAAGCTTCAAGTATCTTGGACGAGTTATTTGTGGCACCATCTTCTTCACATTTGATCATTCCCATTAATTTTGCCCTTAATATTGATTACTCACATTTTACCGATCCTTATGTGCGTACAAACAACTAAACAACACTATACAAAAAAATTCTGAGTTATATGAACATCGTTGAAGTTATGTGGCCATAAGTAGGGCAGCCTCACATTCATAGTATATAAAATGAGCTCATTTTATCTTTAAAATTGCTCTATTTTATCATAAAAATAATTTTATTTAGTGAAATAAATTGCATAGTCGAAAATACACTTATTACGACATGAATCTGCTGGTTTTGAAACAATTCCAAACAAACTTCAATGCAACTTGTTATTCATTAGTTTTAATTAGTACTTACGTATTTCCATGAAAATGTTGAAAAATATTTAACAGTAAGGATGAAAGGATAATCTGACAAGAGTAAACTTGGTCATGTAACACACATGTCACAGTAGCAGTTTCGTGTGATCAGTCTTTACTTTGTAAAGACATTTTAAAACTACTCAAGAACATTCACTAGCATTTGAGTTTTCTAAGAATTTTGCACCACCCACATACAGCTTCTGTTCATGTATAAGTAACAAAATTTTGAATAGAACACAAAAAACACTGTGCCTTTTAATAAGTGGTTACATGTCACAGAATCACCATTTCTTGACCGTCGCCAGAGTATTTAAATTTTTGCTCACACTCTTTGTGTACTTTGGGCACGTGACTCCCTTAGTGTTTTGCACAAGTCAGTTGCCCTACACTTATTAAGTATAGTACCAATGACGAAAAGGAAAATAATGAAAATGAAGTAAAATTAAAATAACAGCAAACACCGACAAAAGGCTTGTCCACTGTTAAATATTGCCCCAACACAAATTCACAGCCTAACCACAAAAAAACTAAGATTTTATTATAGATAGAATAAAAATACTTATCACATGGTACAAATGTTTCTAATCCTAGAGCTGTTGAGTTTTTATAGAGGGAAGTTGCATAAACATCTCTGATTTTGTTTTCTTGGCAATCTAAAATCTGCTCCCAACAGATATAAGCAATTTTACACAAAATTACTTCCAATGTAGCAGTTTTTTTTTTTTACTACACGATCACTCTTCACAATGCATACAGCATGGCAGTGTTCATGCACGTGTATTTTCACACCCACTCAATGTTTACACATCAGTATTCACATTCTGTTCAGTTTATAAAACTCTTGGAAGTTTTTGCGTTAAAACTCTGGGAATGACAAAAACAGATGCCCCCCTTTTTTTTTTTTTGCATTCTTAACAAATTTTGCAATATAAGTAGAAAACTAAAATAAGTATCTTTGCTTGTTATCGAACCTAACGACAAATCATACAATACAAGTAAAGTCAGGGGTGTTGACAAAATACTGTGTGAATGTTTAGTGCGTAATTATTTCATTGCACAAAAAAAGATATTCATGTGTTATATCTACGTGTAATATCACCCACGTTTTTTGTTAGAATTGCCGGTTTAAAAATAATAAAAAATGGTTATCCATGTACTTGCATGTAAACGAGCATCTAGCAATTGGGGTCGACATATTGAATCTTACTACAGCAATAATCTTTCTGCCTAACTATGATCTGTTTACAAACCACTCTCAATGGAGAGTAAACTTTTTTTTACACTGGTTACAGTTGTGGAGTCTACAACATGATTACCAAAAATAATTTTGTTATCAGTGCATACGTGAAATAAATAAGAGATAATGCTGCTGTACCATACAATAAAAATGGCAAAACTGTTTCATTGCTGTTACGTGGATACAAGTATTACTGAATTTTGTATATAAATGTAATTTCCCTGTATTTCATGTTAATTCACATTTTGTGAAAATTTCTTGGACCTAGCCATAAGTAATCTCTATACAATTTCATACAAGTTTAAGTTGCTCTTTTGTTAGCTTTATTTATAAAACTTGAGCCCCTGAATACAAAACACTTTTCTATGGGTTTGCAAGGCTACATCTCTGGAGCTTTGTTTGAGGCTGGTTGTGGTAGAACTGGCAGGACTACAATATGGTGTGTGCTTAGAGGAATTCAACCAGTTCCCCTTCATCCAGTCTTTGTGCTTTTTAATGTACCTAATTCCACTTCTTAAACAAATCTATTCTGTAGTACTCTCACCAATTGCATTTTTGTTTTCCTTTCAATAGTTATGAAGTAATTTTCCACCATTTAGAACATTAATATCCATCTCAGCTTTGTGAAACATTCATACTCCTAACTAAACTAATTATTGATGCACTGTTGGCAGTAGAGGCCACAGTGATGTACTGGTTAGACTACTTACCTCCCACATAGGCAAACCAGGTTCAATTCCCAGCGGGGTCACTCCCGGGTTTTCGTATGTGGGAATCATTTCCACTGCCCTTTCGTTCTGGCACTACTCCATACTAACCTCGCTTCAACCACATTGGCTCTCAAGACATCAATGTGAAGAGCCACTCAAATCTCTTCATTCACTCACTGTTGGCAATGAATTACAGCCCTTTGCAAGCACATCTTTTTCGATAAACTTGGTGGAGAAATCTTCACATTCATGAAGTGCAACCAGTCATGTTAGCATTCTCATAATTTAACAAAGTAATATTTTTCAAGGAAACACAAAAGTTTATTTATGTGCGATTTTTAAATCACTACCTGTCGTGCTTTTCATTTGAGAATGTGTTGAACTTAAAAATATTTAGACCATATAGAACAATGGCCACTATAAACACTCCACTTTCATTCAGTTTCAAAACACTTCTCTAATTTTGTATTTGCAAACAGTATATGTTAAAAAATGCTTGGTGAATACTCACATAAATAAAACAAAATATTGATATGTGAAAATGTTGGATGAAGAATACAAATAAATCTGATGCTGTAAATTTTTTTAAAGAATAATTGGATTTATAATTTATTCTAGACTGGAGCTGAGTTAACACATGGTTTCTCTGTGAATCAACTCGCACTCCAAACAGTTAAATAAATCATATTATCTTATTAATCCTACTAATATTATAATCGCAAAAGTTTGTGAGGATGGATGTATGGATGTTTGTTACTCTTTCACGCAAAAACTACTGAATGGATTTTAATGAAACTTTACAATAATATAGCTCATACATCAGAATAGCACATAGGCTATAATTTATAAAGATATATTGTGTAAATTGGCCAAAATATAACGATTAGTGTCAAGTAAGTCAGAAAAAATTCTGCCATCTGTGAGCTATTTCGGAGTGCGCTGCAAAAACCGTAAGAGTTACACGAATATAATGTATGGTGGAAATGTTTCTCTTAAATAGTTCTACAAAAAAGTCCGTGACAGCATATATCTATATTTTATGTGTAAGCCATTATTGCCAAACTAGTGAACCATAAATACAATAAAATTTTATACTATATTTCCAATGCAGATTTTGTAGTAACAAATAGATTCTTTATCAAAATAAATACTTTTATCGCTTCTGATATTTAAAGTAGATAAACTTTGCCTTTTACACTACGTAATTTGGACAAATATTTTAAAAGTCACGACGATGAGAAAGTGAGTGCGCGCTGCTAAAATGGTTCGGTCCGGCGGGTGCAGGGCGGTCGGGCGCACTGCGGGCGAGATGGGGGAAAAATTTGCTCATCGCCGAGTGCGCGGAGGACAGACGTCGTTGATGGTTGTGTCCGTTTTGTTTAGTAGCTATTATTTTAATTGGATAGGCAGGTATTGCATTTTTTTTAAGTATAAAATAATAATAACGACCCTGCCCGGCTTGGTGGGCAGGGCCGTTATGGGCGACCAAGGGGGGTTCCGCAGTGGTTAAACTTTGGACTCCCATTCGAGATGACCTGGGTTCAAATTCCGGTCAGGACATCTTGATTTCGGTTTTCCATGGATCTCACTCCAGGCGAATGCTGCGAGAGGACACTCCCACTCTGAAGAAAACGGCGTGACATTCCACCTTCGTACACGTAATTACTCTGTAGCCAGCATCAAAATCCAATATTTAGTCTCAAGAACCACCTATCTGATTTACGTGTTTTTTTTTAATTCATAGCTATGTTCTCTGGCCAGGTTTTAGTATATATTTTGTTACGTAAAGTAACATAGCGAATAAGCAGTGACGATAATAGTGAATCTAGTTGGAAAAAAGTTTGCTGCCAGCGCGCTCTCTTGCAATACGCTGTCTAATCCATTAACGATGGAACAATATCACGTAGTAAAGAATTGTGTAGAATAAAGATACCTAAAAAAAAAATTTTGCGGTAGCATATATTTATCTATAATAGAGAAATACTACTAAGCGTTTTTACCATTCAATTTCTCAATAAATAAATATGTAAAATTAAAGCTGTTGTTTCCCCATTAAAAAACTTAATATTTATCAAAGAAAAAAGTCATTAGAACTGTTTAACGAAGATAATAAATGTTATATACAGCATACAATTCCCGCCTATACTTAAAAAGATATCAAAAGTTTTGTGAAAAAATAATTTTTCGCGAGTCGGTTGACCGTACGCGCAGGAGCNCGCTCGGCCGGCACTCAGTCGGCTCGCGTCGTTAGTAAGAAACCATAATTCTGTAGTCCACGCGAGCGGAGCCACGGGCACAGCTAGTGCTTAAATAAAACCAGTACCCAAAGTGTACGTACATACCATACAAACCATGAAGTACAGACTCATGCTAAAATATATTTTTGTTAGCTTGGGAAGATGTTTTTATTTAAATTACTTGTAGCATATACGATTCAATTATTGTTCACTATGTTTAACAGTACACACACACACACACATTCATTTCAATTCCTATTACACGTTCTGTTTAATTTGTGAGTCTATTTTATTCTTATTTAATAAAAGTAGTTGAGTTTCTGTCAAAATTTGCTACACATTTAACAATTTACATTTTCACTGTATATTGATAAAACATTTAACTTCCTTTAAATTGTTTTCAAAAAAATTCTGATAAAACTGAATTTCCGAACTATACAACTTATTTGCGAAATTTTAATCACAGAGAAAACACCACAGAAACGTCTGTCCAGCATTGAGGCCCACAAAAAACTGAGTTGTAAAGTCTTATCATAATTGCTTATATATTGCAATTAATTTATTTCAGATTCATTGAGTGTATGCATAAGAAATAAAGTCTGGAACTGTATATTTTATGTACCATTTTGATAAAATGTAACATGGAGGACACAAAGTAGAATTTAGAGCCACCAATAGAAGCAAAGAGAAAACATTGTTGAATGTGAACTAACTATTGTGCTGGGAAATAACGACACTATTACAGGAAATATATATGTTAGCAATCCAACTGAAGTTAGTGAACAAAATGGTCAGTATAAATTTTAACAATTAATATTGATGATGAGACAGATGAATCTGCAACTAGAAATGTGTTTCAAATAACAGAATTAACAGCTTCATGCACGCCTAGAAGAAAATGCGAAAAATTAACACCTTTTCAGAACGGAGCTTACACAACACAGCACTCAACTCAAAAACGAACTAGCACTGCAAATTGAAATGGCGAACTCAAAGCTAGAAACGAAGTTCGAACAGATTACAGAGGAGTTAAAACAACATAAAGCTGTGGTAGAAAGTTGTTTAACCGAACATAGATTAGATGTAACTAAAGTCGTCATCTCACAAGTCCATGAGGAAATGGAGTCTATAATTAATACCATTACGAATTCGCAAATTGACCTAGTGAAAAACCATGTAAAAAATATTGAAACCATGGTTACAAGTTAAATCAGCCAATGAATATATGAAAATAACAAAATTCTGAACAACAATATTCACGAAACCCACATTGCATAAAAAGGTTTGGAAACTAATTTGGCAACTCTACATGAAACTATGGACAAAAATGAGCGTGTAGCAAATGAAAACGTGATTCATCACTACATGTTGAAATGCGACTCAAGCAGATTAATAAAGCTACACAGGAAAAATATAACCAACTAGAGATTCAACTGAACAACACACAGAAAGTAACACGTCAAATTAACACAAAAATAGAAACAATCAATAACAAAGTTGCTAAGTCGGCTTAAGCAAACATGAGCAATGCACCATAATCAACAAATATTGACCGCACAAGTATCACTACCTTCCATCTCAACAGAGCTACATGTGACTGCGATGTTGCCTAATTCACAAGTCAATACTCTAATAAATCCTACTGCTGCACATCTCCATCACCCGGCTCATCGTTGGGCAAGAGAAATGTCTTAATTTGCTGGAAAAACTATTGAAAATCCCGTTCTATTTTTGCGACATTTAGATGAATACATAACTTTCTTCAAGTCAGCTGACAGTGGGATTTTAAGATGCCTTAATACTGCTATTAAATCTACTGCATTTTACTGGTGGGAGCTAATCAAAGCCAAAATTTTATCTTACCACGAATTTAAGGAATTGTACCTGGAACAATTTTGGAACATGCGAATACAGGGCAATCTCAGAGCCCAACTACATGCTATGCGCTTTGATCCAACACACAACAAACCGCTTGAACATTTAAACAGTTTATGAACGTACAAGAGACATTACTCAAGAAATGTCAGATTCAGAGTTTGTATTGGGCCAGTTGCCTTACAGATATCAGTTACCATGGATGTATAGCACTAACCTAAATTTTTCCAAGTTCAGGGAAAATTTTTTACACTTTGACACATAGGAACGCCAGCCCCACGGAAATGTTGCGAGGACTAATGACAAAACCAGTGACAGGTTATATGATCAAACACTGTTGCAAAAGTCGCCTCCGTTATATCAGGGTTGGCAAATCCGTGATAACAGGTTCAGAAATGACTCATATGCCATACCAGCATGAGTTAACGTCGCAGACGTCAGAATTGGTGACTGGAAATCACAACTCTGTTTTACTCACTCTGTAAAGACATGAAACTTAAATAAAGGCACCATATTAAAAATAAAATAAAGAATTCAAGTCTAAGATTACTTCCTCCGTATTTTTATTTAAATTTGAAAATAAACCGTTTACAATCTCCCATTAATGCAGAGTCACAAACAGTCAGCTTAACGAGTCAGACGAGCGCCGCAGTAGTTCATGTATTATTCACGTCACTCAAACCTTGCAGAGCGAGAGAAAATTACAAAGACAGGAGGGACGTCAGTTCCCTTCTGGCACCCTAGTGACCTCCCACACCGATGGAAAAGGTAGAATTAGGCTTGTCCAAAAAATTAAAGTAGAAAAAAAAAAAGAGTGAAGGTCATAGGTGCTTGCCGGTGTGGGCGAAATTTGCCACGCTTGACGTGTCTTCTGTATGAGCTGGTTGTCAACTGTTGGCGGGCGGCAGGCGCTTGGGGCTTAAAAATGTCTACGAAAGTGGTAAAAACTTTTATATCCGAATGTTGACACACCCTAAACTGCGATTTAACAAAAAGCTAACGCATGACAGATAAACATTCTAACACGGCCAAAACATCAAATACTAATAAGCTATTATAATTCCTCGAAAAAACAAAAGAAAATTAACCAAATGTCCAGATTACATTAATATTAACTGCATCATTACAACGTTTTGTATGTAAATTGCCAAAGTAATCAAGGTAGGTATCAGAAGCGGAATTATGAGTACTAGCATAACGAAGATCAAAGGAGAAGAATAAATGGAGGAGGTCGCAGGCGGAGTCATGATGAGGAAGGGCAGAGATATAATGAATTGAGTCAGAATTCACATGACACGGAAATAAGTCCAAAAGTGTGGCCTAGAGGAACTGTACACACCTCATATCCTAGGAATGAGCAATGGTCGCAAGATACAGTACATTCACAAACTCAATTCTTGCCTCATAAACATTCTCCATGGAATAACCATATATCGCAATCACAAGACTTCACACCAGGAAGCACAAAAAATACGGCACGACAGTACTTACACCTGCAAGTACATTCCTCGGAACAATACCAAAATTTAGTTCACAGGCGTGTTTATAATCTTCAAACAAACTAAGAACATTTTGCTAGGTAAGAGCAGTTGAATCCGTCCACTGTGGAATTTCAACTACCTAACGAAACAAGGGTGTGGATTCAAGAACCACGTCATGCCTCATAAGCTGATTGTACCAAGAAGTTAAACTGAAGGAGCCATTTGAAAATGTCCATATCTCTAACCTACCAAAGGATTTGAGTGTGAATGATATCGAAGATGATAATTTAGGGGAAGAAATAATTAAATTTGTGTGAGTAAGGTTACATGTTGCTGCTAGTCGCCGAGAAAGAAATCATAAGATTACTAGACGCAAAGATTTTAAAATTAGGGATTTCGTTTTAATCAGATCCAACCAAATTAGTTAATTTTGGGAAAAGATTACAAGCAAACTGTGCCTTCTGTACATCGGACCTTACAAAGAATTTGAGGTAATTAATGCAAACTGTTATGGGGTAAAAGAACCATGTAATGACAATGTAACTGGACACTACAATACTGCCTCATTGAAACCATACTATAAGACAATGGTACCCACATGACCATAAATTGTTCAAGAGAACACAATTATCTTGCATGTACAGTTTGTAAGACAAACTAAGGTTGTTAATGACAATATACATGTACATGAATTAGGATTCACGTGTATGGATGTAAACAGCATTACACTTGATTGCCTCGGTAGAAGTGACGTTCAGCGAGGCTAGAATGTGCCTTGATTATACAATTATGTTTTGATACTGTGTCCTGTAGTGAATAGTACAATATTTTAAGTTTCTTGTTTGCAACCAAAGTTTGACTTCTGAATGAAAAGATTAATTTAGCTTATTGCGGCAGATTCAGTTAACTGGTATCTATACTGCAAGAGCAACATGGTGTGAATTGATACTATTTATGGTATATAAAGATAAGCCAAGTCAAACTAAATACAAGGACCACCATCCAATTGCTAATGCTGTACAATGAAGATAAAATTATATGAAACACCACTGAAACTCTACGACACATATTAGCTACCAATGAAAAAACTTACATTTGTTTGATTCAGTTTATTATATCTTTGACAAATGATGTAGAGAGTCTTCTAGATCTACCATTAAGTATCAATGTTGTAGTAGTAGTGATTTCTTTTCAACACGAACTTGCACACATATGACAATGAATAACTCTAATTCATAAAGAATTTGTGTTTTAATTTCCTTGTAAATTACACATACACTTGGTTACACTAAATTGAATGAAAAATAGGTATACCATTAAACAAGGTTGAGTTTAGTTGATGTGATACAAGTACATAATGAACTATTAGAAGAAATTTAATAGAGGTTAGGCAAAATGAAATGGAAACGACCTGAGTGAACAATGAAGATTCCAGTGACACATGTAGTGATGGTGAACGGATGTTGAATATCACATGTATAAGGATGCTTGGCATAGCCACATAATAACATTTCTGCACTGCGCTTTTCAAACGCACTATAAACTTCTACTAGATCTGATGAAAAGGCAACGTTACCAGTTTAAATTCGAGATGTGAATAGTCCAGAGATTATGGTACTACTGATGGGCCATGGTATATGTCAACATCGATGTAAGAGAGCAAGGTTCTATTAGTAGCCGTACAACCAAGGTCATCCAAGAGAAGTATGGAACAGCCACGAGGAAGTGACATCACCAAGGCATCCCTCTGTCATCTAACAACAGGCGTGAATTTATTTCCATGAAAGAAACTGGAAAACAGTTAAAACTAAATATTTCATAACAAATTCAGATGTTGGTTATGTGATGTTTGTTTATTTGTTGTTATTCTCTTCCAGTATTTAAATTTAGATGACTAGAAATGCAATCTAAAGTAGTAATAAATTTTATATGATAAAAAAAACTCAATCCTTCATAACTAAGGAAGAGCTAAATTCATGTAATAAATATTTTAATATCTACATTTCCTCTACAATTAAAATTTTACTTCCTTTTATGTCAAGCAGGGCACTTTGTTTGACAAATGAGCACTAGTGATGTGATACGATTGTGTAAAATGCTTTTGTCTATGTTTATATATATATATTTTTTTTTTATTACTACATCTATGAGTTTAAAGATAAAAAAAAATCATTGATGAGTCAAAATTCTGGATGAGGAATACAACTAAATCTTATGTAAAATATTTAAGAAGAATTGTATTTGTAATTCTGCCTAGACTTGGTTCTAGAATTGAGCCCAGTTAATACATGGTTTCTCTGTGAATAAATTCATACTCCAAACAGTTATATCATTCAATTTATTTTATTAATGATTGAATAAAACCAGTACCCAAAGTGTACATACCATATATACACTGAAGAGCCAAAAAAATTGGTACACCTGCCTAATATCGTGTAGGGCCCCCACGAGCACGCAGAAGTGCTGCAAGACGACGTGGCATGGACTAGACTAATGTTTCAAGGTATGCAGGAGGCAATTCACACCATGAATCCTGCAGGGCAGTCCACAAATCCACAGGAGTGCGAGGCAGTGGAGATCTCTTCTGAACAGTACGTTGCAAGGCATCCCAGATATGCTCAATAATGTTCATGTCTGGTGATTTAGGTGGCCAATGGAAGTGTGTAAAGTCAGAAGAGTGTTCCTGGAGCCACTCTGTAGCAACTCTCGACGTGTGGGGTGTCGCATTGTCCTGCTGGAATTGTCCACGTCCTTCAGAATGCACAATGGACATGAATGGGTGCAGGTGATCGGACAGGATGCTTACGTATCTGTCACCCATCAGAGTCGTATCTAGACATATCAGGGGTCCCATTTCACGCCAACTGCACACGCCCCATACCATGACAGAGCCTCCACCAGTTTGAACAGTCCCCTGTTGACATGTAGGTTCCATGGATTTATGAGGATGTCTCCATACCCGTACACGTCCATCCGCCTGATACAATTGGAAACGAGACTCGTCAGACCAGGTAACGTGTTTCCAGTCATCAACAGTCCAATGGCGGTGTTGACGGGCCCAGGCGAGGCGTAAAGCTTTGTGTCGTGCAGTTAACAACGGTACACGAGTAGGCCTTCGGCTCCGAAAGCCTATATTAATGATGGTCCGTTGAATAGTTCGCACGCTGGCACTTGTTGATGCCCCAGCATTGAAATCTGCGCCAACTTGAAAAGGGTTGCCCGTCTTTCACGTTTAATGATTCTCGTCAGTCGTAGTTTGTCCCGTTCGTTCACAATCTTTTTCCGGCCGCAGCGATGTCAAAGATTTGATGTTCTACCAGATTCCCGATATTTAAGGTACACTCGTGAAATGGTCGTATGCGAAAATCCAAATTATATCGCTACCTCGGAGATGCTGTGTCCCATCTCTCGTGCACAGACTATAACACCCCGTTCAAACTCACTTAAATCTTGATAACCTGCCATTGTAGCAGCAGTAACCGATCTAGCAACTTTGCCAGATGCTTGTTGTCTTATATAGGCGCTGCCGACCGCATCACGTTACTCTGATTGGTTCCATACCTCTGTTATTTGCATACGCACGCCTATACCAGTTTTTTTGACTCTCCAGTGTACAATGAAGTAGAGACTCATGCTAAAATGTATTTAAGCTAGTTTGGGAAGATATTTTTTTATTTGAATTACTTGTAGCATGTCGAATTCCATTAATCATTTGCTATGTTTAACGGTAAACACATTATTATTTAAATTCCTATTACAAGTTTGGTTTAATTTGTGGGTTTATTTTATTTTTATTTAATAAATTTAGTTAAGTTTCTGTCAAAATTTGCAACAAATTTTAACAATTTACACTTTCACTTTACATTCACAAAACATTTTACTTCCTTTAAATTGTTTTCAAAAAATTTCTGATGAAATTGGATACTTCAAAACTATAGAACTTATTCGCAAAATCTTAATCAAAGAGAAAACACCACAGTAGGACATGTAATGTATTCACGGCTGCACACATCATGTCACAGTGGCAAGTGCACGGCCAAGATGAATGGCTATACAATGAGCTGACCATCCAGCTTCGTGCAGTCTGACTATACAACCTCATTCAAATGGGTTTGGGTGGTGATATTTTTTGTGAGCCATCTTCGCAAGCATAATGCTGTGACATACTGATCTGCCTCTTAACACATAGGTTTCTCCCTTTCCAGCCTGTTGTACGGCCTATTTAAGCACTGGGTGTCGCAATGTTTCTGTGATATTTCAACCATTTGAATTGTGCAGTTGGTTCTGATGCGGGTTTTATGTTATTGCAAATTGATGATATCTTATGGATGTAGCAATTTACATGTCCACCAGTATCTGTAGTTATAGGTATAGTTTTTTTTTCAGAGGTGATTGTAAAGGATGTTTAATTAACAGCATGATAACTGTGTTGAACCTGCTGGCTGTAAGAAAACTGTAGCCAAACTGGCTGGATTTATGGCAAGGTATGGTCTTGCAGCCCACCCAAAAGAGTCACCATGATGATTCCACTTGGTTGGAAGTCTCAGGAGGCAATTGCCACAATTTTTTCAAGGGGAAGAATCTTGACTGTTGAAGTTGCAGTAATATTGAAAATCTAAAAATATTTATGTGTAATCAAACTATCAAATTTAAACCCACAAGTATCTTCTTTTAAGCGTATCTCTAATAATGCCCAACATTTGAATAAAAACTTTACCAAATGCCAGAAATTACAATTTTGCTCATTTTACAGGATTAATTTACATAGAAATAGTAAAGAATTTTATACAATGTTGTCAATCTTGTTGCCATGTAATGCAGAGCATTTCAAGTTAGTAAATTTTTTACTCAAAATATTTAAAAAAAAAACTTAATAAGCTAAAATACAAATTTAGAAAATTTTTTTACAAAAATTTAATTTACAAATAAGATCTTTCTAACACATTATTTACAAGTAGGTATAAGAAGAAACCCACTGTATTGAAAATTATTAGTAGATGTAGTATCCTGAGTAATAAATTCAGAAAACTCTGTGGCAATGCCTCAAGCTACAAGTAATGTAATAAGCAATGACACAACATGAACATTAATGCTATTTCCTAGGAGCCTGTATCTTTGTTTCAACGTCACATTTTCTGGGAACCTGAATTCTTCAGGAAAACACATGAGTCTAGCTATCTCTCTGTCTGTGAAGTATCGAAGTTGGAGTTCCTTCAGTTTCTCTAAGCATCCTGCGCAGCTTGATATGTCCTCTGGTAGCGCAGGACACAGAACAGACCCTGTGCCTTCAACATAATGTCCATATGCTTTGGTAAAGCAGCAAGAGTGCATGGATGATGGAGAAACTATGTCCAGAAGTAAAAAGTGCTTCAATAGAAGTTTGTCTGGCAATAAAAAGCTATGAACATAATCTTCAAGTTTATTTTCTAAGATATGATGCAGCTTAAAGCACACCCTATCATTCTTCTCTGTTGACATTTTGTGATCAATCCTTCCCTTGTACCTGGAGTTCAGGTCACATACATGAACACCAACAGTTTCTGCATAATTATCTCTGTTCAATTCTGGTAACTGCTCCATCTACAACAAAAATTTTGCTAGCATGATTAATGATTTACCATTATTTTGCTGTGTATACCACTTCAAATTCTGAATAACAAGGCTTGTTCAATAAGCATGTGTATCTGATACGACACAAGCACAACACATATCACGATACGTTAATACTTTATGTTGCTTACTAATCTACCAAGTTTTTTGTAATCCCTTGTTATATCTGTGTAAAGTTTTTACTATACACCATCAATGTCTAGAATAATAGCAAAGTTATAATATGCCTACTTTCTAAAGGAAAGAGATGTTTATGTGATCACCTTTGGGCGTGCATGTAGGTCTACTGACAATTTAGTGGCGACATCCTAATTTTATACTTTTTGATAATGCTGGAAGTTTACTTTCCAAATGGTGGCCATCTTAAATTTTTGGGTTCTATGTCATGTCACATCCCAGGAATCATTCAACCAATTTGAACCAAAATTGGTGTGACAGTACACGCTGTCAGTATTAAATGTGGAGAGTCATGTCCTAATTGGTCAACCATTTTGGAAGATCTCCAACTAAATAAAAATGATCTTACAACATATCAAGAAATACTGTATTGATTCCTACAAAATATGACTTATAAGTAGTTCTACGGCAAGCTACCCTAAATTTGTAGAATTGTAGTATACAGAAAACATTTACAAAATGACACGTTATATAAATATGTTAGGATTAGTATGCCATATTTACCAAATGATTAAACAAACGTAAACCGAACTTGATGTATGTGTTCCAACCATTAAATACAAAAATTCATAACCTCAATAATAACTTCCTTACACTGTATCTTAGAAACTACTTGACCAATTTTGGCACACAAATAGTGCTATGATAGACCACCATCACCATATACAATACTACAAGATCAGGTGCTTATTTTTAAGATGGCAGACAATTTAGACTGGTATTGAAACATTAAACATTTTTCAACCTAACTGTTCCTATCATGACATTATTTCAGAAAGTACAAAAATAAGCCTCTATAAATTATAATCCCAAAAGTAATACTGCAAACAGAATGGATCAAGTCATTTTTAATATATAAGTTACTAATTTTCAAAATGGCTAACTTGTTACAATATGTTACATATTATATATGTGGTAAATAAAGCTGATCAGAACCCAACTTGGCATGTTGGCAGTTCTTACTGTGCACACTAAATACACTAAGTAATAACTTCCTTTGTATGTCATTTTGAAATATGTCGCCTGCAATTTAAATTGAAAAGTAACGTGTCCTTAACTTTTCAACCAATTCGTACTACATTCTCATGTAAACAAAATCATGCATTGTCACCTAAAATGTTTATAAAATATTGTTTTATTTACAAAGTAGTGGCATTGTGCTTGTTGTGGTATATACTCTACTACATTAAAAATAATTTAGTAACTCAAATGTGATATGCTGTAGTACTTACCATGTGCATTAAATTCACTATCATCAATAATTTTTCAAGTTTCAAAGGCCATTACTAATTTATTTCCCACAGGTTTCACATAAACTTGCTTGTCAAATATAATCAATACACCTTCCATTGTATCTGTTTACTTGTAAAACTATGACCTTGTCTAAACTTACACTGTATTTTCCTTGTAAAATACAGATTATTCTTAGAAGCATTAACAAACCTTGCCCTCGTTATGGGAAAATACTTTTTAAGATACATAATAGCCTATGTAAAGTGTTAAGGTTAAAATTAATTTCTCTAAAAATTTTAAAATATACTGTACACTTACCAGAGACTCAATATCAAAACAAAAAGGAAGCAAACTTTGTTTTGCTATTAGATAATAACGATGTCGAGAATTCGGAATTGAAAATTGGGAAGGACTGAGAATGAACTCTTGAAAGGCGTAGTTCATGTTCTGCAGTGCTTCCACTAGCCTATTTCTAGCTTCAGACGTTTCAAATCCTTTGACATTTTCTAGAAGCAAATATTTAAAAGGCTCTTTTAAGCATGGCAAAATTTTTATTATGTGAAGAAGAGGAGAACTTCTGTCATCTGAGACATCCTTTTTCAGGCCAACCCTGTAAAACAAAACATACTGGCATATGAATAGTACCGAAACAAAACATACTGGCATATGAATAGCACCGAAACTATAACATAAAAAGGGAGTTTAATTTGTATAACAATTATTCAAAATATAGGCTTTTATTTTTTTCTATAACCATAGCTAGTAACTCCAACATCTCTGTACAAGGAAGTTAACAAGATGTATGTCAGGATATATTGAACCAAACTTAACAAAACCAAAATAAAAAAAGAGTACCCACTACTTTGGCAGCACAAGAACTCTCTTCAAATTACTATGGCAATGATTCACTTGGAGGATTTTAAGCTATAGAAATGAGATGATGGATTACAAAAGAATCCTAGGGACTATTAAAAAAAAACATAATAGCAAATGGTAGAAGTACAGTAGAACCTCACTGATATAACCCATAACTGTTTCTGATAATATGGTCATTAGTGAGGGGTAGTTGTAACACATATTTTGAGAAATTTTGTACTGATTTTGACACACCCCCAACCCCTACACATCAAAATTTGCAATCTTTTGCATTAAATGAATATTCAATTGTCTCTGGCAAAAAATTGACATGTTTTTTAATTAAATATAAATATATTGTAATAGGCAGACACCCAAAAAGTATGATAACCTAAAAGGCCGTATTATATCACATCATGTCGGCAAAAAAAAAAAAAACCTAAACACTGTGCAACGTGTAACTTTTAGTGAGCATGAAATCCATTTTCATTGACTTCATGTGAAAAAATTGGAGGCTTTATTATTGAAATGTTAACTTATTATTATACGTTTATTACGTCTCCCAGGCCACAAAACAGGGATCTAGAACACAGTGCCCTATACGAGGATATTCTGAACAGGTGAGGGAAAAGGAGGGCAGCTGGTTTGCCCTGCGACAGTTGGGCTGCAAGTGCGATAAATACCACTTGCCTAGTGTTTACAGACAACACCAATGGACTACTTGCATTTATTGACTGGCGGGCAACGTAACATTTCGCTACAGGCTGCACATGCTGTAAAAGTTACCATGTCTGGATGGATCTTGCAAAATTTGCATTGAAGTAATTATTTACGTGGAAGTATGTTGGTTGAGGCAAATCATATTAACTAAGTATTGCAATGAAAAATATTACAGTAAAATGCACTATACTGAATTCAATTTTTTTTAATACTTTGCTACAGCAGTAATTTATTAATGCATTGTGAAGAACCGTATTTAATACAATATAAATAATTCTTTAATAAAACAGGTCGCTTTGTTTCTTACTTGCTGTAACTATGAATATGGGGGACATTACAACTCTCAATCTGGCAATGGCACAGTGATACCACGCTGCCTGACGGGAACAAAAACACATTTCATACCCACACCTCCTTTGTATTCATTGTTACTTCCTGTCAGCTCCCACACCTTGGAGGTGAGTTTTGTGAACGCAGAGGAGAAAATATAGTTACACAGTGTGTGAAGACAGATGACTTACATTACAATACCAACCAGATCAGAGCACAGAATTTGAAAATGGGTGGTAGATACAAAGTTATATCAACTTTCATCAGTTTCACAATGAAAATAATTTTCCAGTACAACCCGGCTTTAAAAATATTCAAGGGTCAGTCAAATAGAATCACTTTTACAGGATAATTAAAACTGAGATTAACACAGTTTGATTTAAAATGCTATTTAGTTTTGTTTTAGTTCTTGCAACTTAACAGGAGGGGTTTAATAATTTTTCATGAGCTACAATCTGACTTGCTTTCCACTGATTCTATTAAAATCGCAAGTCTGTATAAAATAAAAAACTGTGCGAGTTGTCAACAATCATTAAAAAAAATCAAGTCAAAACCATTACCAAATTGAAATAAAAAATTACATAGGTTATCAACAATTGTTCACAAAATCAAACCAAAAATCTAACCAAATCCAAGCCAAAAGAAAAAAACTAGGAATAATAAATTGTCAACAAACAGTAATCTGAACCAAGAGAAATTAAAAAACTGTGCACAAATCCAAGTAGCAATAAGCAAAGAGAGAAGGCACCACATCCACAAGCAAGTGAGATCACAATGGCATAACATAGGGCATCCACACGCATGCAGAAACACACTGGGTGGAGGGGATGGGTAGAGTCAAGGGTATTGGCTAGTGCTGACAGCAGAGGTGGTGGTGGTGGTATCTATTTATAAACGTTTACTGCTTGCAATACAGTGCTTGCCAAGTGAAACGTAATGCAAAGTAACCAAAAAAATTGCAATAAACTTATTTTTTCAATAGATTTCCATCAAATTTTATACTTTTTAACTCAATTTTTTTACGGTTCTTGAAAAATGGGATGTAAAAGAGATGTGGTCATAATAAATGGGGTCACAACAGTCAGGTTCTACTGTATAAAATTTTTACAACACATCATAATGAATAGTTTATATACTAAAACACTGTACCTTGTAAATGGCTGGCATGGTGGACTCATTAGTATCATGTCAATATGTAAATTGTTTATTTCCTCTGCTGTAAGTGACAAAATATTACGTGACAACAATTTTGTTTGTGGAAAATTGTTTCTGTAGACATGATTAGCGACAGTGTTGATATCAATAGCTGCCTCTACTGTTGAACTGATTTTACATTCTGAAACAAAAAAGGAACATCTGCCGAGGGGAATGTCTTTACAGCAAGAAGTTACAGGAACTTCTAAGTCAGAGCCATTGTTGGCACTGGTTCTGTGCGGAGTAATTTTATTTTTCCAACATTTGCTAACTTTGACAAAAAACACACACATCCTGGAACTATAATAAAACATGTGTTCTCCCATGAGTCATTACATTTGCATTTGTAATAAATTGGTTGCTGCACCATTTTTTTTTTTTGTTAATCTTTTGCACAGTTTAGATACTTCCAAACAAATTTTTAAAAAATTCTGTGTTCCACTATTTTGTTGTAAGGTCCCAGTTAGCACACATAACATCTAATTTTTTGCAACTACAAGCAATCATGCAAAGCTTTATAACTTTACTAAAAATTCAGCAATCTTAAACATTTTAAGTTAAGGTTATTCAGAAAAAAAATGATGATCTTTTCATTTAATCATGTTATCTCATAATATTTTTTTGGAAATTTTATAGGATATCAAAGTTAACATATAAAATTTTTAATTTTTCCATTTTCAAGCCTAAATTTAACTGTGAAGGGGACAGAACACCCCAACCAATTTTTTATTAAAGTGACACATCACAGTCTGCTCTCCAACCTCTGTATGTGATCTACAGGATGATGGAGCGCTAGATCGCTTGGTCAACCTTATTGCGTAGCGAACTGACACATACTCAGAGGTGAAATCAGGCGGCTAATAAACACTTCGACTTCGGATTCGGTTAGCTAAATCAGTTATTTATTGCATCATTACGTCACTCATTATATAGGTATGGTACACTGCACTCTTGGGTTCCGTTTCCTGCACCCTTCCCTTACCCATCGGAGGCCTACAGGTCAGAGTTTTAGTTTATAAACGTCGGGGAAAAGTGGTTGGATTTGGAGACGCTGTTACTTAACTGAGCTGCTACTGTGTGCTGGCTTCATCCCGGCGTCCCGGGAAGTCTTGTTGAGGCGTCTCTCTCGGCGACTTCAGCGTCCATCCCGCAATGTCTGGCGCGACCCCCGCGTCTCTGGAGTCCTCCCGGATTGACTCCCCGGTCATCCAACTGGGCCGCACCCCTGGCGCTGAACCAGCGTCTCTTGAATCCTCGGGATTGACTGACTACTCCACTACCCTGCTGGACTATATCCCCGTCCCCTCGAGGAATCACCTACGTCAATGGCGACCCGATTTACGTCAAACTTCGGCGTGCGTCGATCAGGTGAAGTAAGCCTCACGCGCTGATGAGCGCCTTTCTCTCTCTGTCACCTGGCATGTGCGTCATTGGAAGGAACTATTCGTGTGACGTCGGTATGAGCATTTGACGCACATTCTGGCAGGTTGTGAAATCGGCGCTCTCTTCTTTCTCTAGACACATCATGCGTCAAATCCCCCCGGCAAATGCGACGTGGAATAATCTGCCAGAAATTTACTGTAGTTGGATATCTGTATCGGTTATGGTTCTGTGCTGCGCCTACATGCTAGAGTGCGTGCTGTGGCCCTAGGCGGCCGTTCTAACCTCCCCTTCGCGGTCGCTTGCTCATTCATGTGTCACCCGCGGACAGCTGACTCCCTCATCTCTCTACTATCTTTGCTTTGACCTACTTTTGGGTAAATACCTGCGAAGGTTAATGGCTCTCCTCGCTTCTACGGCGGAGTGGGTGGAGGGGTGGTGTGCGGCACCCAGAATGTTTTACATTTTCACATTACATAACAACCATAAACACTCGTACATCCTATCACTGGTCGGCACACAGGCCTGTTTTAACAAAGGCAAGACACACAATAACACTCTACTCAATTCACTATGGCCTGGGTTGCCCCCACTGCTCCAGTGGCAACACGCGCCCCTTAATGCAGCTGGGGGCCCTGGTTCCTACCTTACACATGGCACTTTATTTATGAGGGCTGGTAGGCCTCTCAACAAAAAATTTCCTGGCGGCCTTTGACACACTGACTCTGGCGGCAAGAACACACATATTCTTATCTCAGCTGGGGCTTAAATCACTAATTCTAACCCATATTACACTAACAAATATTGGTCACTTAACACCAAGCAAACCTGGCGGTAAACAACATATAAACATCGATAAACAACACTCCAACCTAGCGATAAACAATTGGTAAACAATTTGTTACCTTTGTAAACAGTAAAATGCCCGGTGATTCACCGTGGTAAACAAAAAGTAAACACTCGCAAGTAGTGCTACTGATGAATTAAACTCTGGGAAGCACTGATTTTCCGCTTCCTTTTGTCGTGGAATTCTTAGTNAAACAGTGCTACTGATTAATTGAACTCTGGTAAGCACGAGACTGATGTTCCGCATCTTTTGTTGCGGACTTGAGTGGACTTGTTGCGCGTGTTTGCACACATTATTATACTGTAGAATTGAACTCGATAATTTGGCTGAAGGCTTCCAAACACTTAGAACTTACGGTTTTGAAATTACTGAAAATAATCGTTCACTGTGCACTAGGTTAACAAATTTTATATTCTTGCTGCCTGTCTTGCACTTGTTGCTGTTAAGGGGGGGGGGTTGTGTTGAGTGGTAAACACTTTACCTTTGTGGAATGTCTTCTTGGCCCCTGGAGGATGGCAGGGCCTGGAGAAGGGCGGTACTTGTTTACTTCCGGCTGGCTGGCTGGCTGGCTGGCTGGCTGGCTGGCTGGCTGGCTGGCTGGCTGGAAGAAGGACGCCTCACCTCTCCACACACTGTGGACCTGGACAGCTTGCGGGGGGTTCAGATTACATCTCCGGGCCGCTGTCTTGTCCCGCAGATTGGTTGTGGTCTCCCGTGGTACTGGTTTGCCGCGCTGAGGTTTGCTGGAGTTCGACTCTCTGCCAAGGTATCTCCACTTTCTCCGCGTCCACTTCTCGCCTGTGCCCGGCCTATCCTCTCGCCAGGCTTCACTTGTCCGTCTTTGCTCTCGCTCTGTGCGCTCCCTCTCGTTCGCGTGGCTCGGCACGGGATTCCAGTCTTGCCTGACATGACCAGGCACTCCCGCAACCCGGGCGGAGAACTGTTGTGGCGAGGCCCGCACTGTGGGGCATGGCCGCGCTTGCTCCGGTATCTCTGTCAGTTCCTCATCGTTGTCGTTCTCGCAAATTTCATGTGATTGGGGTGTTCTTATCGGGGCCTCCCAATTTATAGCCACCCTGTCTTGTTTGCCTAAATATATTCGCTTTTGCCCGCAGTCAATTATACACCCTTGTTTCGTCAGCCATGGTTGTCCCAGAATAATTTCTTCCACTAAGTGTGGAGCGCAGAAGAAATCGGTTTCTATCGTCTCTACACTTGTGGATACTGGCAACGTAATTCTCCCCTATATCATCAATCGTGACTCAGTTTGTGCCATCTGAATAATGCGGGCGTTTTTTTTCATTCCGTTTCTCTGTTCTGGGGTTAGCAGCTGACTTTAAATAAAATTCCCGGCTGCGGCAGTGTCTAGAACAGCCTTAACATTGAGGCTATCGATTCTGACTTCGATCCGGCGAGCTGGTGTTTCTGGTTTTGGATCGCTCAGGATTAAAATTTGTCCCACCCTTTTGCGTACGCCGGGGGGCGACGGGTGACTCGCAGTCCCAGTGCGCGCATTTCCCGTATCTTCGCGCTTCTGGCGGTTCTTGTTCCCTGTCTCAAGGGAGGAGCCCCAGGTGCGGGCTTTCACGATAGGGCAATCACAATGAAAATGTTTCTCAGGGCAGTACCAACATGGGGGTATGTTTGCCCCTTGGCTTCTAGCGGTTTGGCCAATCTCGGTCATCCGCACTGAGCGGGCGTTCGAGGGGGCGGTTGGCGGGCGTGTTGTAACATCTGTTTTACACATTTCGTGATAATCGGTCTCCGCTTCTCGGGCTCTCTCCACCAGTTCCTCCATTCGTGTGGCCCGCGGGTATCGCAGAGCACTCCTTATGGCGTAGTGATTATGTGCACAGCCTCTGCCTCTGTTCCGTCTGGCGCGATACGTGAATATATCTGCGCCTTCCTTCGGATAAAAATCTCTACTTCCTCCCGGCGGTCCTTCTTTTGCGTATAAAAATTCAATTCATAGCTCCGTTAATACATCTTCCCCTGCGAATTTGCTGCTCATGCGAGTCACGAATTGTTCCCACGTTACTACAAATTCGCCATACCTGTTCCACCAGGTGAGGGCGGCTCCCTTTAACTGCTCCCATGCTTTGTGAATCCATCGTTTACTGGGAATCCCCCCGGCCTGGAATTCGCGTTCACAACTTTTTATGAACTTTTCCGGGTCCTCATGTGGTCTCCCTGAGAATTCCGGTAATATCACCTCTTCTGCTATCCTTCGCTCTTTTTCTACCCGGTTTTCGATCTTTCGGCCCGGGTTGGAAGGGAGTTCCCAGTTCGTCCGGCCTTGGCATACCCCGCAATAGTATACCCAGCCCCTCGTGTCCTCGGCTTCTTCGGGCCACCCCAAACACGCATTGTGAAATGATTGTATACAGGTAGCGCATTGAGTGCGACGCGTGCTGCGTCCCGGGCAATCCAGGAAGTCACAGTGCGTCTGCTGTTCCTGACACTTGAAGCATCTGTATTCTGTCCCTCGTGTCGGCCGGAAACTGCATTCACTTCTGCCGACCACCAACGAGAATTGTAAATACATACAATGTAGTCCTTTTCTTTGAGCTTAAAATAAATGTTTTTTGAAAGTGTAGTAGCATTCAGTATCTATAAGTCCTGTGAGCTTGAGGTGATGAAGCACTTCAAACGGTTGCAGTCCAGAAGTACAAATTTATGCTTCTGTCTTGTCTTGGGTATCATTTCAGCATTAGTAAATCAAGCTTCCTGTGGTTTTTTGTTTGACTCAATATCACTTTCAGTTACATATATGAAATAGTAATGAATGCATAGTTATAGAGGAAGGTGTCAGTATGTGGTTTCCTGCCACTCTTTGTAAGCTTGCCTTATGCACAAACTGTTTGACTGTCCCACCAATTCCATCACATGGCCCTTTCCCATGGGATGTCCCAAAAAAATTCCACTTAACATCAAGATCAAAGTCTTGCTTATGGTAGCACAATGTGAAAAAAGTTTTTTCTGTGTTTATATTGCCCAGCAGCTCCATCAGAAAAATAAATAATGTTCTGTACAAAAGGTGTTGTTTTTTTATTTCTTTTACCGAAGCTTTTTGAAAAGCATATACAGTATTGCCATGATAATAGGTTTCATGCAATCACTAATCACACAAAAATTTTTTGACACAAGAGATTTGTTGTACTGCCCTAGCGATAAGTCTATCATGATTTGTGCCATCTTCTGCCTTTGAGATGACTGAATTTCTGGGGTTATCTTTGCATTGCAAGAATCTTCTGGTCACGTCTCTCTGCGAGAATCGGGGTGCTGGGAACCTTTAAGATTGGGCCAGCAAGACTAGTAGTCTTTACTTAGGCTGCTGCGGGCCTCTGAGTAGACAGTCTAGAGCAACGGTCGGCAGCAGGCGAACCGCGGTTTACATCTGGACCGCGGAAGGTATCTGAGGTTTTTCAGTAAAAGCATGCTTTATACGTCATCAATATCTATAATAAATTTGTGTACATGGTACGCAAAAATTAATCGTTTTGCAGATCTCTTTTGTAGGAATAGTTCAGTCTGCGCAGTATTTGTGCGCAGCATGTGAACAGATGTGTAAAAAATTATCAACCGCTTTGCTGTTAAATTCATACGACAAAAATATAGACTGTGTAATATTTACATCATAACTAAAACTACATTTTCCAAAACCAGTGCTGTATACTTGACGAACATTTATAAATAGTGATGTATGTGTCGGCAGCGAATCGAAACGCAACTCTGAATCAATCTTTGGCTGTTCTTTCGGCATAGTTATATTCCCTCCAATTGCCTATATTTTTGATTAGTAATTCTAGTAATCTGTAACACTACTAGTTATTTAAGAATACTGGGTTTAGATAGCTATTTAATATCTTTTCTGCATGGGAGAAGTTGTAAAGTACTTCTACATACTCGTACGTTTAGACTATTCAAAATGCACTTTTGTTTAGAAAAAATATTTGCTTTGCTTTGAAATTTTTGGGATTGTCTTTTAGGAATGAAAATGCTATGAGTACTGCAAATGCAAAATGAAACTGCAAAAATGTTAATAATCCTAACAAAAAAAAATTTTACATAGAATGCAATTCCTTCTGACGGAATTTATGTATAGAGACATTAGCTGAAGAAGAACTGGCTAGAGTTGTTATTGTCAGTGTCATTACATTTCCCAGGACTTACAGGANNNGCAAAACAACCACCAACACCCAGGGAATACCGAAACACGTTCTCACTG
Source organism: Clitarchus hookeri (assembly GCA_002778355.1). Taxonomy (NCBI): domain Eukaryota; kingdom Metazoa; phylum Arthropoda; class Insecta; order Phasmatodea; family Phasmatidae; genus Clitarchus; species Clitarchus hookeri. The sequence goes on along the minus strand of NQII01002904.1, from coordinate 97,257 downwards.
TTTGCTCCCTGTGCACTCTCGGCCACCCGCCCCCCTCCCGGGGGAAATGCTTGCACGTAAGACCTTCACCGAGTTTGGACAGTGACCACAGAGTGAAGAGGGCACTGCTTTCCACTAGTCTTTTTGCTAAAAACCTGTTTTCCAGTAAAATTTCCAACAGCTATTATTTTTACTAGATACTCAAGTCACTAATTGAATCTATGTGTATATTCCCTCGTGATTTGCCATCTTTAGTTTATTTGTGCTCCCTTTTGTTTGTCTGTAGTAGTAATTTCATATGCGCATCGAGATTTCAAGTTTCAAGAAGTACAGGAAGGAACCGTTTTGGTGGGTTACAAATAAAAAACATAACAATAAGGCACTTCAAAGCGTAGAATACAATCAAGTTAGTTTAAAAAGGGCTGCTTGACACGTGAAATTATCCTCAGAACATGGAGCAACTGCAAATAAATGGTCAATAAAAACTTAATTATTCCTTAAAAGCGCATTTAAAAAACACATAACTGAACTTGTAAGTACTTAGTTATGATCTTATAGTGTACTAAAGAAAGATCGAGGTAATTATTAAGTTTAGTGGGTTTTTTGAAAAACACAAAAAAAAATTTTTATTATGATATATTTCTACTCTACTAATGATGCAGAACACGAATATACTAGGGGAGTAGCTTTAAAATAAGTACAACATATTCAAAAAAATTTAACAAAATTGCAAAATGAGCAGTATAGCCAGTTTATTTACGTTTCTGAACGAAACATCCTAGATCAACAAAAGCTGCATTAATGGGTTCTGCACAGCTTACCTTGTTTATATTCAAGAGGGCATAATGTTAAAATATGTAGAACATATTTAAAAAACTTGCAAAATATGTTTGTTTACGTCTAACGTCAGAGGAATTATACCAGCCCCCTACCTAGGTGAGTCAATTTAAATTCTTTTGGTGTGTTTTACGGTTCCTTTAAATCCCTACAATCCTACATTCGTAGTTTAGTGTAAAATCCAAACATCCTAGGTTAGTGTAAAACCCTACTATCCTAGGTTAGGGTAAATCCCTACTATCCTAGGTTAGTGTAAAATCCAAAAATCCTTGGTTAGTGTAAAATCCAAAAATCCTTCGTTAGTGTAAAGCCCAACGATCCTAGGTTAGTTTAAAAATGTAAAATAGTGATTCACCCATCGTGGGGTTAGGTTCTGTTAGGTTAGGTGGCCACATATTATGAAATTAGTCGGACGTTAATGCCCCTAGTATATTCGTGTTCTGCATCATTAGTAGTGAGGAAATATACCATTTTCCATTAATTATTATTACAGAAAAGCCCCTAAACTTTATAATTACCTAAATATCTACAATAGTACAATTCTAAACTAACTTAGGATTGTAGAATTGTAAACTAATAGGTAGCTTGACGTGCAAATTTAGTTATATTATGTAATTCAAACAAGGTTTTTCCAGAGGTTTTTACCCCACAATTTCACATTCTTTCTTAACTAACCTAGAATGACTAATTGTATATTATGTCCCCACCTAACCTAACAGAACCTAATCCCACGATGGGTGAATCACTATTTTACATTTCTAAACTAACCTACGATTGCAGTTATTTAAACTAACGTAGTATTGTACGGTTCCCATCTAGTCTATGATTATAGGGTGCTAATTGGAGATTTGATTAATATTGTATAATCTTATATTACTTTACAACCTTACAATCCTAGGTTAGTTTAAAAATGTAAGATAGTGATTCACTCATCGTGGGGGGTTTTGGTTCTGTTAGGTGGTCACATATTAAGAAATTAGTCGTACGTTAATACCCCTAGTATATTCGTGTTCTGCATAATTTGTAGAGTGGAAATATACCAATTTTAGAGGGGAGGGGGGGGGGTTCTTTTTACAGAAAAGACACTAAACTCAATAATTACCAATGCCGCTATTACATTCATGTTCTGTGTAATTAGTAGAGTAGAAATATACTACTTTTAAATTTTTTTTTTTAAAGCCCCAATTCTCTTTAATAACACCCAAAGATTTAAAATTGCTCCTCTTGTAAAATTTGGTTTTCATGATGTACAAGGTTTTCACTCTAAGTCGACGATATTGTTTTTAAAATTTCTGTATACCCAATTCACATAAACAGCAATCAATAAAAAATACCTTTTAAAGCATAGTGCATTCCACCAATACCGCTGAATAATTCTAAAACTTTCATGAGTTCAAAGCAAAAGGGGTTATTGAGTTAATTAACTAATATCCAAAGTGAAATATGTACTTTAACACGTGCAAAACAACACAAACAGCATCTTCCATCCATGTAATTGTTCTACAGATTTTTTTTTGTGGTACTGTGGCCAACAGGGAAGCCTACGACCAAAAACAAAAAACCAGAGAAAAACAAATGGAAGATAAAGAAGTAATACTAGGCGGGATTACAATAATACTCTTCTCGGCAGAGGCCCTTCAACCATGGAGGGAAATAAAGGCCATGGAATGGGGGATAGCAAGGAAAGAGTGGGCCGATCACCTAGGACATCTACAAGGACACCAAATTCGGAAGATCACATAACAATACCGTGAGCAAGGAGAAACCGAGCGAGAACAATACAAACGAACCAAGGGTCATGAAAAAGTACCGAAGGGTAAGAGACAAGAAAAGTCACACGAAGCCTAGCAAGAGCAGCAGACAACGAACTTCGGTCGCCCCAGTGGGGCACTCAGAAAGACACATCTCCTTATAGGAGAGTTTGACGAAATGATTCTACAAGACTTCCGGTCAAAAGTATAAGTCGAATCTGTTTTAGCGACGGTAATCATATGCTCAATTGTGTCTACCAAAGAAGACAATTTATTGAAATTAATTTGCGGGACTTCACATACCTCAGCGGGCGATACCTCTTCAGGTAGTGGAACACTAACATGTACAGAAATATTGTCGGCAGCATCCGGTTGGAATTGAGTATTATACTCGCGAACATTAAAGGAAGGCGAAACAATGTTGGAAGTCACCGGAGGTATTGCCTTATAACAAACAGTAGATCCATTGGACCTCACAGTGTCCATTTGGGAGTGTCGCGGGGAGCTTTGTGTTGCCAAAGAATACGAAGTCGGGAAGGCCAAAGGCGCCGACGGGGGAGGGAGAACTGATGGTGTGAGCAGAGGCGGATATTGAGCCAATGAGGTGGGTAGGGACAAAATTGGTTGCGAAAGTGGTTGTTGTTGTACCGGACGGACCCTGAAATATGGCTGAACTTTGGCTATGTCATCAGCATAAGGCAGGTTGTAGTATGGCATGACACGTTTTACTTCTCTTTCCATTTCCCAAACAGGGCATTTAGCCCTGTCATGTGCCATGTATTGACCAGAGCAATTCATACATACTGGGGTATCTGCAGTAGTACATTCTGATATAACATGATGTTGAGAACAGGCAGGACAACGAACATTCTTCGCGCGACAGTGTTTCTGTGTCTGTGTATGTCCAAAGCGAAAACACCGGAAACACTGTAGCACAGATTGTACCCGAGGTGTAACTTTAAAGATCTCTTTATATATGATAATTTCAGAAGGTAAATGTTGCCCTTCGAAGGTAAGGCTCACCAGGCGGATGGGTACTCGTTCCGATAAAGTTCCATTACCCACATGCTTGGATAAGCTCTCAATTCAAAAGATAAAATCTTATAATCGCATTCCAAACCTTCGCGAATGTCACCTGTCGACATATCGAGAGGAATGCCATATATCAAACCTTGGCGTTGCACAAGACTATTAGGGATATTTACCGACACATTCAATTTAGTTGGTAGTTCTTAAGACAAACTGATTGGGTGCAATACCAGAAGTAAATGTAATTTTCAATTTCGCTGGGCCTGCTCGTTGTATATGTAAAATATCTCGGTTGGGATGGACTTTGCGACCTAATGAAATGGGATGTAGATTGCCAATATTCGTATCTTGCGACTCAACAAAAACAACAAAAGGCCGTGGACTATCCTGAGGATAGCATAATTGGGGAGGTCTAACCAGTCTCGCAGCATTTAGTGGCTCCATCGAAGAGCCATCATGCCCTATACGATTACTCTTTGCGTGACGACTATCATTATGGGCTTGCCCAACTGATAATTTTCTCTTATTTGCAGTATGTTCATCTACATCCATCGCTTACCTGCGGTCAATATTTATAGATCACAAAAACGAATTCGACCACATTACCACCACCTAATTCCTTCATGCCACCCACAGCAATCCACAAAACACTTATCACTCCACGACGACTCAGAAACGATTGTTCTACGGAAATATTAACAAACAAAAAAGATTAAGGGAAGGTTAAAGCCAAAGACTAAAGATTAGCAGAGGGGGTTATTCCCAGCTCCCGCGCTTTCCTTCGTTCGTGTTGTGGCCTGTTGCTGACGTCACTGGGAGGTTTCGAGCCAAGGAGTGTCGTAGCAGCTATTGTGCGGGATGGTATAAACTTGGGGTTCGCAGTGTAACGTCCTAATTCATTACGTGACTGAGTGTTTCCAAAATGAGTAAGACTTCTAAGTATAAAGTTAATTGTGCTGTGCATTTCATATGATTCGTCAGATGACCACATATTAGGACCCCCCAGCAATGTGCAAGTAGTGATGAGGCGTAGACTCTTTTCTGCATGGAAGCAACCCATATTTTTTTTTTTGTTAAAAAAACATAATCGGGGAACTTGAAACTTGTTGCATTCGTGTGGTCGCAGTAACTTCTGACATGTGAGGGAAAAATTCTAAATTGTGAAAGGAACTAAATGTAAACACGGAAAAAATTTTTTTCACCAATCCTACTGGTGACAAAAGGAAAGTGTGGGTGTTTTGTGACGTGCCACATTTGTTGAAGTTATTGAGAAATCACTTTTTGGATCAAAGCTTGACCTTATCTGAAGGTTCAGAATTTCAGAAGAAGACTATACAAAGCCTATTAGAAAACCAGAAAGGAGACCTCTCAAGTACACATCACATCAATGAGACTCATCTCAGCATGCCTGGAAGATCCCGCCAGAAAGTGAGAATGGCTGCTCAGTTATTTTCCAGGCGCACTTCTTTAGCAGTTCGTTATAAACTAGACAAAAAAATTGAAAGTAACTTTATTGGGGCTTGTCAATGACATCTTTGACTTGTTGAACTCGAGGGTATCGAAAGACGAAAATACCCTGCTAAAAGTGGCTACTGCTTAAATTTGAAGAGTCAAGAAAACATTTTGAAAACTTTTTGAAAGTGATTTCAGAAGTTAAAGTACGCAACAGGAAAGATTTGCTTCCATATCAAAAAAGTTTCATTATTTACATAAAGTCTCTTTTTAAACCTTTTCGAGGACATGAAAAGTACACAAATGTCTTACATTTTGACAGCAAGATTAAATCAAGATTGTCTAGAGAATTTATTTTCCCGTGTTCGAGGCTTAGGGATATTTTACTACAATCCGTCCCCGTTAGAACTTCGTAACAGAATTCGCCTCCTGTTACTTGCAGGCAGGAACGACATTCCTCTCCAGTGCAGTGTCTGTAGAAGGTGAATGTGTTGCATCAGCAAATGATGAAGGTGTTTCTCAAACTGATGCTAACTGTGACGAAGATTTCTTGAACTTTGTGATGAATGAACTGTGTATACATGTTGTTCAGGAGCCCGCAACAGTTGCACCTCCTAATGAATCCGAGGAATTGCAGTTATTACTAATGAAAGACTCTAACAATGACTCAGAAAATGACATTAATGATGACGCAATCAAATGCCTTGCGGTTGTATTGCCTTTAAATGTCGCTCTGTAGATGAGAGCCTGGGTAGCCCTATGAAAGAAGATAAAATCGTCGTAGGTCAGGATGTGCCTCACGACTGAATATCAATCGTTTCAAAGAGCGGACTCACTCGTCCGACTGAGGAATGGTGCCAGAAAGTGATGCAGTTTGAGGTATTGTTCGGTACCTTTCATGGACTTCAAATTTGAAAATGTTATCGAGTGATGCAGACACTGACTTCTATAATTAAGTCAAAATTCTCCTACATAAACAAGAACGTTATTTCCATGTATGTCAGAACACGGACCTTCATCAGAGTACGCCATCTCAACAAAAGACTTAAGCTGCAGGCTATGGAGAAGCATTCTGCAAAGTCATCAAAACGTGACTTTATGTACATTTAATCGGCAATTATTTTTATTAGTTGTGAATGTATTCAAAATGTAAATATTGATGGCTATATTTTGCCTTAAATTTATGTTTATGTAGCATGCTTATTGTTAACTTCTAAAGGCACTTCCTGGAAAAATCTCTCACCTCTCAAAGTCGTGCATTGCTGTTAGGACATGTGATAGGTATAATTCACGATGAATCATATTGTTTGCAACAGCACAATATTATTATATGTATACAATAGACAACGAATCATACTGTAAATGCCACTTTGTGTTTACCCCCTTCCACAGGAAATTGTCAACTTGTAAAAGTGTTATTTTCAAATTATTACGCAAATTATTTCCTTATGGATGTAGGCCTATTTAATAGCTGAACGAAAACATACGCATTTATCATCCACATTTCCTATTTTACTTGGAAGTTTCTTTAAAAAAAACAATTTTTAAGTGTATTTTTTTTTAATCCCTAGATTTTTTTATGAATTCTGTCATTATTAGTAGCAAATCAATGGTTCATTTTAACTTTCACAATGCCAAAATTAAAGTTATTTATATGAAATGAAACATACAATAAGTATCTGCCTTAATGCATCTCTATAATAATGCCTTATTATAGAGATTCACTGTAGGCAACGTTTGGTGCGTGTTAGCTAAAACTACGATACTGAAATAACTATCAGGTTAAAATTGTTTAAAATTTTATTTTATGCAGTATAGACTACGGTGATACAAATATTAATTTCTTTTTTGCGCGTTGTTTTTTCGTTTGTACATAATAAAATAAGTTTCCAACCAGGAAAAATTAGTTTTTTAGCCTGAACACACCACTTTACTAAAAAAAACTTTTACAGCTGCCAACATTCTTTATTAAATATTCTGCATACATTTACATCAGCACAGAACATGAAACATTATTTTGCAAAAAAACCGCATAATGCCACGTGAAATAGTTTCCGAGAAACGACATGTTATATATTATGAAATTTCTGAATAGCGCAGGTGGCAGAGTCCGGCCGTAGTTTAGCCCTCCGCACTACGTCACACGCGCAAGCCAATGGGAGCGCATGAGCCAGGAGTGGCCTGCCTAATATATAGTTACTTTGAAAGATTTGGTAGAGAAATGCCTTGTTTCTTTGCATTTACCCAACATTATATACTTCTAAAAAAAAAAAAAAAACATATGTCAAAGGTACGAGTGTCAACATTGGAGAAAGAATTATTATACCTTAATTTTCAAAAGACAGGAACTCTTAATAATCTGTTAATAAAATATATTTGTCGTTTCAACTTTAATAAAGTTACATTAAAAAAATAGACGTAGTAATTATACAAACATCAAAAACCATTTCCCTACCAATAATTTACAACAGAAACCAACAGAAAACAAAATAGGAAATTTTTTGTTGGTTTCTGTTTAATTTCAGTTATATTTAATGTGAGATTTGGCCTCCTTCCACTGCATTCTGTTGAGTTAATGCCTGTGGTTTTTTTATTTTAACGCAATGGATTCCATTGGTTTTTATTGTGTAAGATTGATTCCTATTACACTATAGTCTGTTGGGATTTGTTGTATTCTAGTGCTAAATTGTGTGTTTTATTGGTTTCTATTGTGTTATAGCCAGTTGGATTCTTTTGCAGGCTAATGTTTTTTAATTGGTTTCAATTGTGTTTTGTTGGTTTCCATTAGGGTTTAACCAATTGGTTTGTGTTGTATTCTAATATTTTACACTGGTTTTAGTTGTGGTTTTGTTGGTTTCTGTCGCATTTTATTATGATGTAGTCCAAGTAATTTATATTGGGTTCTGTTGAGTTTTTTTGTTTTTTGTTTTATTTCTAGTGGCTTTAATTGGTTTCTGTTGCTTTCAATTCTTTTTTATTCTGATGTAGTCCCAGTAATTTCCATTGGTTTCTATTGGCTTTGGTTGTTTTTTTATTGTATTTCTAGTGGTTTTCATTAATTTATGTTGTATTTTGTTGGTTTCTGTCGCATTTTATTCTATTGTATTCTGATGTAATCCAAGTATTCATTATTGGATTCTGTTGTGTTTTGTTGGTTACTAGTGTATTACATTCTATTGAATTCTGATGTAGTCCCTGTGAATTATGTTAGCTTCTTTTGTGTTTTGTGGTTTTCTGTTGTAATTCTAGTGGTTTCTGTTTTGTTTTATTTGAAAAATATCAGAATTTCCAGGTTTTTTTTTTTTTTTTTTTTTTTTTTTTTACTTTTCTGGGTAGTCTTTTAAGTGCATATTACGTATATGGTTTTCATATTTGTTGGCATTAAAAGTAACAAAAATTAAAATAATGAATCAAAGTGAACAAAGGAACGCTCAGAAAGATGACAGCCAAAGAAGAAGGGTAGAGTAGGTAGATAGAAGAAACGAGAATTTGGCGATAGTTCATAAATGAAGAAGAAAAGAAAGTACAATACTACCACCGCTACCTGCCGGGCAATAAGTGACTGTCATGGATACCATTTCGCATTCACTACTCAGGATAAGTGTTGAAACCCAAAGGAAATAGCTATAAACCTGGGTCGGAGGCTCAACATAGATGTAACATTCTTGTACCCAAGTACACATGAAAAAAAGTGGAAGTAGATGTGAACCACACATCCCCGAGCTACTTGTGCCCACTCTGACTGCCGCAGTCACATAAACTGTACCAGCTACACCGGGCAGCACCAACCACATCAGGCCAAGAGTGTGTAGTGCAGGTCAACAAGAATCGAACTGGCACCTTCTTGCCGACAAGTATTGCGTTACTCAAGTCACCGCCCTACTAATCTATTACAAGAGGTAAAACTTCTAATAAATACGTAGGCGATCCGAAATGGTGTTCACCCCAAAGCCACAGCCATTGGGCGCACGGGCAATTGGTCGTTACATCGTAGCAGCTTGTGCCACGACAAACGACACGATGCACCACCAAGTGCCGCCAAACTGGCCTGTTGGCCGAAGCTGAAGTGATAAGTGTCCCAGAGTGTACCCAATAGTACACATCATTTTTGCAAACACATCAAGCAGCTTCATATCATTAACAGCTACAGCCAGTGGTGTGTTTTATTGTATTAAGAGCATACGAGAATGGCAACCCACACCCCTTTGCCCAGTTGGACTCGTCCATCCCTTCAGGTACAGCCACTTGGCAACACTGTAGCCAGTGAAATACAAACACTTTTCTCAAGAAAGCATAATATTGTATTAATGTTTAATTATAAAACAGCAATTATGTTTTCAAAAGAGGAGATTGCCTATAATGGCCTCCATCCTTGTAACATGTCATTTAGTGTGGTGACATTCCCCATCAACTTCACAACATCAACCTTAACAGATATTTGTTAAACAATGGGGTTGTCACCAATGTGTTTCAGTTAATATATACGATTTTTCACCATTACAACAATATTACACTGTGTTCATATTATATCTTACCATTCGGCATTTGACGTCGGTTCTCGTCACTTGTGATGGAAGCCGACGTGACTCGTTCAGTTCATCTCAGCACTCAAGCCAGAGCTGCGGTGTTGGTCGCCCACTCCGCAAGCCCCCTTGGTACCATAATTTAGGCTGTTATCAATTCACTGTAATATTAACTTAATTAACTGGAACATTAGTTTTATCTCTTTACTGTACCAAAGCGAGAGCCATCCGCACTCTCACTGGAGAGCTTAATGTTACTGTGTATACACATAATACCATGTTTATTCACACTTGAGTCACTGGCAGGCCGTAAGTGCTGGTTCGGTTTTCTTTCACTATTCACATGTAATCAAGCACAGTGAACAAACAGCTTTACAAATTTCAATGTGTGTTGATTTATTGTAGGTTGCTACGACCTTTGTAGTAACTCCCGTAATTTTTCTATCATATTTCAGGCATACAAGATGGCCTACAGTCTCGTCATAAGGTGTAAATAGTGTAACAGTAAATACGTGACATCATCTGCAAACTGACGGAGGCATCCAGGGTCCCCTGGGCCATCGACTGAACTACCCACATCACTAACTCTCCACTGGGTTATGGCACCAGGCAATTCTACACTCTACCAGCCCTGTGTAATCTCGACCACGTCAAAGTATAATAGTAGTCACACCAAATGAAACTGAAAACAGGATTCCAAGATATATCTATGTCACAACCTGACAAATCGATGTCTTGCACATGCTACAGTGCCACCAGTTATCAGCAACACACCTTAAAAGACGATGCCTTGCATTCGCTACAGTATGCTGCTGGGAAAACAACTGAAAACAAAAAGCAATGGATTAGTAATTATCATTCCATGTAATCAGTGCATATTTTATTGAATGTATCCCATCCGTTTGGAAAAATATAAGAAAAATTATTCATCCATCCAATCGAACCATATGGTAGTGTATGCACCCCATCATTGTCAATAAGTATTTTATTATCATGCCTTGAGACTACCAATTTATTAATTGTTTGTATGTAGAGAACATGAAGGTATGATTTTATATTGCTGATATTGACTCCCATTATTTTATGATGCATTAACATTTGCTTGTAATCTTCAACTGTAATTTTACTTTTGGCTGCAGATGCCTGAATACCCTTTGGTCCTCTTCATTATTTTGCTGCCACATTTTTAAGTATACATTTTTGCACGCAGCCCTACAAATTCGCGCATTATTTCCCTGCCGCACTCGCCCTTAAAATTTCCCACGACATTCTTGTTCGTGGTGGAATAGCATGGATGTGTGGGAGGGTATCATCTGTTGTCGAACTCCGACATGAATGTAGGGTCTGCAGCGAGGTCTTCATAATAGTCTTTTGTATGGATCTCGTAAATCAGGCTGTCGGTATCTGTGTATACGAGATAGATGTTGTCATTATTTTGACCTTCATAGTATCAGTATCTTACTGAGGCCGAGGACTTAAAACCCAGTATAAATCGGCATAGCAAATATTATTGGCTCTTTTCCAGCTTTATCATAGATAAATTTTCAGTATAGATGGCACGACACTAAAATGATGGCTTTGCGACCAATTTATTGACTCTTCTTTCAGTACACCCCAGTTGTATTACTTGTCTCTTCTTCAGGTTTCCCATCAACTTCCCGAAGGTGGAGGTGATTATTAACTTGATTAATCCTTCTCAAAGTCATTAGCTGCAGCCTGGTGCTTCTTGGTGTTCAAATCAATGTATGGATGTAATCATACTTTTTGTTACTTGAATTCTAGTGAAATTGCTTCCTTGATATTGCAATAATGTATAATATAATGTGATTTGTCATATAGAGTAATCAAAAGTTTGGATTGTTTTAAGCCAGTAGGGCATGCATCCTCAAGGCAAAAATTGCAGGTATTAGTGACTCCCGTGTAGCTCTTGTGGATATAAATGTCTACCTCCAGTATATAACCTATGGCAGCATCGTCGAACAAGCTGGTACTATCGATATCTGTATCAACCCATTGAAAGTTGCAGATGGGGAGGGGCAGAGACATTGCCTATCTGTACAGATTATTGACATATAATTACTGGAGGTAGCTTGGTTCCTTCATGGCATCATACATGTAAGGTAAATAATGATTACTTGCCATGTAGTGGCGCTTGACACATTGGGCAATGCCTCAATTTATTCCATCTTCGATAATTAGTATATATTTATTGTTAGTGAGCAGTTCTAATTTGACTTTGATTTCCTTGAGCATGGCATCGAATGGGAAGCCTGGGCTCTTGGTGTATGTTGCACACAGCAACATGGCAGTGCTTCGCTGGTGGTTGTGTAGAACCATTGCATTTGGCAATGATGGCCTTCATGTTACCGGCCTTTGAAAATGTTCTTCCGCGGTTTTCGTATTCCATAATCTTCCAGTCTGGATTTATTCCACAGCTTGCCACATGATGGACAGTATAACCTAGGGAGAATATTTTATAACAATATTTGAAGTTGATAACAGACACTGCCTGAAAACACCATTGCAGATTTCCAAGTGATTCTTCAGTTTGTATGTCCGGCCAAATGTCTCCTCGCACTTGAAGCAGATGTGATGGTCTTTCCTGAAGCTTACAGTTGCGCTCATGACGCAGGCCATTCCGACAATCAGCAAAGGTTCTATCACAAAAACCACACTGTAGCACTGATGGAGGTACCATACTCAACAAAGATGTAGAACATGAAGGAAGGAAAGACACAGCGACACCGGATGCCATATTGTCGATGGTGATGATTATCTACGAAATACACAAAACACGTTTAGTAATACTGTTACATTCTAATTTGATGGTAGGTTGAGGTATAAGGGGCAAGAATAGTAGAAATAATAATATTGAAACATGGAGAAAAACCAGAAGAAGAAGGAGGCTGGGAGGTGTAGTAGACTAGCAACGATAGGTTGTGATGTTATCCAATATAGCTTAATCAAAGAGGGCGGCAGTTCCTTGTTGTTTTAGCCTCTAGCCCTTGTTCTCGGACCCACCAAATCCATCTACTGAAGAGCAAAAGTCTTCAGACTCGGGGCACTGGCTTCACGAGTGCGAACCTAAGTTTAGACCCCACAGGTATCACCTTACCAGGCGCAAGCTAGTTTTCATTCAATTCAATCACGTAAAGTAGACGTAGGAAGGCATATGGTTTGTTTTTACAGCATCAACAAGCTTTACGGACTCAGATAGACACTTTAACAACCAACCATCAATGTAAACCTGAGAACAAAAACTCTGTTTTCATGCATAATTTAGTAGTATGTGTGGTATTCAAGGGCATGTGACTTTTATTAGGGCAAATTTAAAATCACACTTATTTCAGGGAATATCTCCAGCAAATAATTGTATTTATTAAGGGCTTGAACCCAATTTTAAGCTTTTTGACGCTCACACATTTTGCGACTTATGGTGCCTTCAAGGCAAGTGGCCAGAAAGATACTAGTGCCATTTAGTCTGGAGCTGGAATTCCTTGGAGCAGGCCATGTGATCAGTAACTCCCAGGTAATTTATCAAATTTTATTTGCACTTTACCAGGAACAATAGCATTTTGATTTTTAACCACAGGAACTTAATCTAACGTAACTTCACCACCCAGGTGGAGCGCCTCTCCACCTCCTGTAGTCTCATAAGCCTCAGGAGTTTAATAATGCCTCGTTAATTTGGAGAGCGTTGGCTCATTTTTACCATGTTAGCCCCCTATGGGCTTAGTGCGTCGGACACACTTTTCAACTACGTGAGCATTGTAGTCTTGGTATGTAGACTGTGTGAAAACGTTAATAAACGACTTGAAGCAATAGTTGGGAGTTTTGAATTCAGGTCTAGCCACTTAACGACACTTAGGGAACTGGGCCCACCAACCAACATTTTCAGTGATTTATGTGTTGTGTGATGTGTATTTTTATCAGTGTGTAATTGGCTTATGGAGTGGCCAAACAACTCCGCATTTAAGTAATTACAATATCACCATAACTGTCCACCTCACAACGGGCACATGCGTCGGTATTGGGCAGACCGCGAATTACCTATGGCCAGTAGGCAAACAAAACAAAATAATTCACCTTAAATTAACACTTGGAGAACCGGGGTAACAACTGAGCCACCAGGGTGATCGGCCACGACGCACCACAGCAGAGCAGCCGTAAGCAACTAACAACGTGCCTCTGGACCAGTGAGTGTTTTACTGCCAGAACTTTGCATGCATAGTTCATCCACTATGTCTTTACCATCCACCACCCCGCCCTCGCATTATATGGCGCCCGTTTTGTGTGGCTCAAAAAGAAACTTTTCAGAAGTGTTAAAATTTTTAAAACTATAAAAATTTGAAAAACAAATTTTTAAAATGTTTTAGCTACTGTGACACACCTTCCATGGCTTTGTAATCGGTTTCATGTAGTATCATAAATACGTCAGAACCCAAGTCTTTTATTTGTTTTGTACAACTGCAACAAACTGTGACAAACTCTTTAAAGTGTACAATTTTCACATATAAATTTTTGTGCCATCTGGATGTGTCAGCAAGCACCCTTCTGGTATAGTTTAATGGTAACTAGTTGTTGAAGAAGCCATCACAAACCTATCGTAAACTGCTCCAAAACTGGTATGCAGAAATTTGCAAAGGAGACACCTGGGTGATCGGCCACGACAACAGCATAGCAGATAGTAATAAACCAACAAGATGCTTCTGGTCTTTGCATGAATAACGGTGCACCCACGACATCTTTACCATCCTACATGTCGCTCTCACATCAATGTGTTACATCAAGTCATAAATAGTGGTTTGCAGACTGAGACAATCGACAGGCCAACAGCCCTAAGTAAACCCAACGACATAAAATTATGTCATTATCATTTTTCTTTATATAATTTGCTAAAGGGGTTTATATACCTTTATGCAGGGAAATTTGTATTAATTTTATTAGTTTAGGAGGTTTCCCAGTCATACCTTGTGTAATCATATGACCAGAGCATTTTGCTCTAATTATTTTAGCATACTTTTTCACACTTTTTCTCATGAAACTGGCATCTTCATGGTGAGGTAGCCAGAAGGACCGTGGTGGCCATATAAGATTAAAGCAGGCAGAGGATGGAGATGGTCGATTGTGACGTAGAATCTGGGGTGCATCGCCAATGTTTGACCAATCACCAAGAACAATAGCTCTTCTAATTTAACTGGAACATTTAACGTAAAGTAACTTCATTTATCCTGGCAGGAGCACCTCTCCGACACCTGATGTCGCGTAATTGCCTAGGACTTGTATTCAAAATGAATTATTTGTTAGCACCATCTACTTTTTGCAGTGAAAGCCACCTACAGGCTAATTTTCATTATTGTTGATTGGAGTAGAGGAGTGGCAATACAGCTCCATATTTATATCACTGTTTCAATCAAGACTACATGTCACACAACAAGCAACCGCGGACGGCGTTGTATCGGCTGCGAGCAGTCCACGGCTGACAGCCAAACAGTTCATATAAAAAACAATCTTCTTAATCACCGACATGGAGGATCGGGGAAGTAGGCCACCAGGGTGATCAACGATTGCCCCCACAACAGCAGAGCCGCCTGCAAAGGGATTTTGCAAGATGTCTCTGGTGAGTATTTTTACTGCCAGAATGTGCACGCACTAGTGTGCCCTGGTGTATCCAACATCTCCCCCACCAGCGACTAATGTCAAGTTGGCCGAAATCTCGTAGAGGTACATTTAGAGAATTAAACTATATAACATATGATGTGCCCGCTCTGACTGCCATAGGCACAACAACTACACCAGCTACACCAGGCCGCACCAACCACATAGCGCAAAGAGTTCATAGTGTGGGTCGACAAGAACAGAACTTGCACCTTCTTGCCGACAAGGATTACGAAACACAAGAGACAGTCCATATTAAGTATTTCAAGTGGCAACTCTTTTAATAAATGGGTAGGCGATCCGAAACTGTGTTTACCTCAAAGCCACAGCCGTTGTTGGGCGCATTTGCAATTAGTCGTTGCATCCACGCAGCTAAATACGATGCAATGCACCACCGGGAGACGTTAACTGGCTGGTAGGCCAGAGCTGAAGAGATATGTGCCCCAAAGTGTCATCCAGTAGTGTCCAGAATTTTGACAAACATATTGAACACAGTCACGGCATTCACGGCTACAGCCAGGGGTGTTTTTCATTGTATAAATGCCAATCAAGCATGGCATTCCACACCCCTTTGCCAAGGTGGACTCGTCCATCCCTTCAAAAGACAGCCACCTGGCAACACCTTAGGCAGTGGAATTCAAGCACTTTTTTGATAATATGTAATAACTTATTAGATGTGTATTTATATAAGAGTAATTATGTTTTTATAAAATGGAGATTGTCTATAAAGGCCTCCGGCTTTGTAACAAATAATTTAGTGTGGTGACATTCCCCGTCAATTTCACAACTTCAACATTAACCGACATTTGTTAATAAACGGGGATGTCACCAATGTGTATAATTAAATTCAAACAAGTTTTCACCATTATAATCACATCACAGAGATCTTATCTTATGTTTCATCGTTCAGCGTTTGATGTCGGTTCTCGTCACTTGTGACCACAGTGAAAATTACTCGCCCCAGTTCGTCTAAGCACCCGGACAAGACCGGCGGCGTTGGTTGCCCGCTCAGCGAGCCGCCTCAGTAATCGCATATAGGCTGCAATAATTTCAATACAATAGTAATATATTAGTCACAGAAACATTTGTATTATCTTTAATGTACTGAGGGGAGAGCCAACAGCCCTCTCACCCGAGAGTTCAACACAATCGCGTCTCAATATAAGACCACGTGTTTTTCTCCGCTAAAGTGCTGGGTCCATTATCATGCATCATTCACGCATTATTCACCTGTAGCAAGGACAATAAATAAACTGCTCAAGCAAGTGAAATCAGTGTCAATTCATTGTAGGGCATCCTTTGTAGCATCACCCATGTTTCATTACCATATTTCAGGTGTACGAGATGGCCTACAGTCTCGCCATCAGATATAAAAAGTACAACCGTAAGTAAACGACACCCATCAACAAACTGACATAGGATTACCAGGGTCACCTTGGGCCATCGACTGGACGACTCTCATCATTAGGTTACCACTGAGTAATGGCGCCGGGCAATATAACACCCAACCAGCCCTGGGTAACCTCGACCACATCACATATCAACTTAACTGCTCCTCCCATATGCTGATGATATTTTTCATATGCGATATGTTTGTGTAAATTTGTGGTCTCTGATAATTCAAGATGTGAAATCAAGTCAAAGTTTAAATTATTGAAGCATACTGAAATAATATATGGTGTAATTTATGTACACAACATAACACAAACAATAATTAGTCCATTAAGGAAGACATGAGAGAACTACATGATAACTGAAGAAGTCAGGCAACATTCAAAACTGATGATGGATAAACTTCCTGCTGATATTGGCTGTTACTTTGTTTCTTTGGCATGTGCTGTAACAAGTTTTGGTAAATAATGAGAAAAATGCTATGGCCCCTATTTTATCAATAAAAGTCTGAATGTATTTTGAGTCCTATTGTAATATTATGCATACTTGTTGTTTTCTACTGTAAACAAATAAGTCACATTTATCCATACCTGTTATGTACATAAGCACATGGCACTGGGTGTAATACATGTGATTTAGCTTTATTTTAATATTTTTACTTTTTTGTCGAAATACAAATAATTCATGCTGATATTGTCTGTTTCTTCAATTATGCACTTGTCCTTATTTGAAATTGGACTCTTTGCATCTAAACATATTTTAGTTTGCCCTGCCTTAACAACAATGGCGTCTGGATTTCCACACAGTCATGGCTGTAATTTGTGAACTATCAAACCACAGTGTGCAACTTTAGTGTCACGTATTCTTTGTTAATTTTTTGTCTTCAGATTCCATGTCCTCCTGGTATTTCACATTTCTTGCAGCAACACCTTTAATACATTAATCATTACAATCTATTAAGGAATTCGCCAATGTCTCAAAACCTTGACATGAAGGGGATTCCAAAGATGCTGATGTGTATACCATACCCCTTACCCAGCTTACCAGGTTAATGTGAAAAACTGGTGAAATTGCCTGGGGCCATAACTCAGTGAGCATGAGTTAGTGAGGGTCATTAGTTCGATGGCCCGTGGGTCCCTGGAGTCCTCTGTCGATCTGTGGGGCTTGTGAATGATGAACTTACGAATAAAATTGGACATATCTAGTGGTTTCACTCGTTATACTGACGAGGTTGTAGACCACCTCGCATGCCTTACTTACATATGTTACTGCTGCAATAGGGTGCAGTGCCCGAAGTACCCAGAAGGGTATAGCAATTAAAACACTCGCGGTTATTCAAGATGCTTACTTACTTTTGTTGTACATATGCACTTCGCTAATATATCAAACTTATGTGGACCCAGCACTCTGGTCTGTCGGTGACCAATACTTTGAAATCGGTAAGCCATGAAAATTAATGAAGTTCTCATACCGTGTTAAATCCTGGTTAAAAAAAAACCGCATGGACGCAGATGGTAGTCTTCTCAGCACTAAAAAAACAAAATGTTCGAGTTAATTACAATGATATGGAGAATGAAAGCAGTTGCAGTAAAAGTTGTAGGTGCTGAGGGGGGCAATGCGGAGCGAATCTCCTATGATGCCGGTTGGCCAGTGTGCTGAAGTCAGAGTAAAATTATGGCATCAGCTTGCGCTAATGGTGTCCGAAGCCAGTACTAAATTTTGTTGAAAAAATAACATGGTGAATTACATGTAGGTGACATCCCCGTGACTAATTAAGTGTGAAACACGATGTTTTGGAGGATGTCACCACACTAGATAAATGAAATAAAAACTGCAAGGCCATGGTAGCTAGTCTGCTGTGTAGGTAATCCGAAACGGTGTTTACCCCAAAGCCACAACCATTGGCCACACTGGCAATTGGTTGTTACTTCGTAGCAGTTCGCACGGCGACCTATGATGCAACGCACATCCGGGCGATGTCAACTTGCTTGTAGGCCAAAACTGAAGTGATAAGTGCCCCCAAAGTGTCATCCAGTAGGGCGCAGCATTTTTACAAACGTATTAAACACAGTCACCGTATTCACAGCTACAGTCAGGGGTGTGTTTTATTGTATTAATAGCAATCGAGCAAGTCATTCCACACACCCCTTTTCGCAGGTGGACTCGCCCATCCCTTCAGGAGACAGCCAACTGGCAACACTGTAGCCAGTGAAATTCAAATGCGTCATCACTAGTGAAATGCAAACACTTTTATGAGAAAGTGTAATAACTTATTTAATGTTAATTTATATAAGAGTAATAATGTTTTCTAAAAGGGAGTTTGCCTTTAAAGTCCTCCATCATTGTAACATGTAATTTAGTGTGGTGACATCCACCATCAACTTCACAATATCAAGCATAACAGACAATTGTTAATAAACGGAGGTGTCACCAATGTGTTTCATTTAATTTATACTATTTTTCACTATTACAATCATATCACAGAGTGCTGATGTTATGTTTCAATATTCGCAGTTTGACTTCGGTTCTCGCCACTCGTGACGAAAACCAGCGTGACTCATTCAGTTCGTCTCCGCACTAGGACCAGACCGGCGGAGTTGGTCGCTTGCTTCGTGAGCCCCTCGGTACCATCATTTAGGCAGTAATCATTTTACTTCAAAAGTACTATTAATTAGTCAACTGGAACATTTTTATCATTTTACATTATCGAGGGGAGATATATCGGCCCTCTCACCAGAGAGCATAACGCAATTGTGTATCAACATATTACCAAATTTATTTCACGCTTAAGTGATGGGTACATTTTTCATACATTATTCAGCTGTAGTCAGAACAGTGAATAAACCGTTTTACCAAGTTAACTGTGTCTAATCATTGTAGGGTACTTCACCCTTTGTAGCATCACTAACAGTTTCATAGTATATTTCAGGGCTACGAGACAGCCTACAGTCTCGTTAATAGGTATAAATAGCGCAACAGTAAGTACGTGATGACATCATCAACAAAGTGATCGAGATATCCAGGGCCCCCTGGGCCATCGACAGAACGACCCTCATCATTAACTCTCCACTGGGCTATGGTGCCAGGCAATTCAACATTCAAACATCCCTGGGTAACCTCGACAACGTCACAGTGACACAAGTTTGGTGAATCATTTCTGCTTTTGTTAAAGAAATATCGCCCTTTCTTATTTCTTTAACATTATTTACATCACCACTAATACACATATTTTTTCTCTGTTCTCATGAATATTAATAATTTTTATTTCCTGGAACCCGCATTCAAAGATTTTATAAAATATTCAGCTGCTCTTATTCTATTTAAACACTGCAACAGTTTGACACAGCTAAATACATAGTTTGCTATGAATTTTGAGATACGTAGTTTCCAAACCAGAAAGCAAAACAAAATATATTTTAATGCTAATAACACAACCACTTATAAAACCAAAAACATCAGCCATAACCTTGCAAAAATCTTCAGTTAAATACCTAATGCAATATATGAAAATAAATAATTTTTATTAGTAAAGAATAATATAACAAGTATTTGTTTAGTGAAAGACAAGAGTGTAATTATAATTTGAAAAATGAAAAATACAGTGTCAACAAATTGTCATGAAGACAGGGTGGAGGACAGTATAGATGTTGTGGATGTAATGCAGTTCGTGCATGGTTATGGCAATAAACACTCACCAGAGGTGTCTTTTTGGTTGCTTACCAGTTGCTCTGCTGTGGTTGGTCGTGGCCGAGTCACCCAAATGTCCTAGTTGTTCCCCCAGTCCTTTATGTCTTAAATGAAGATAGATTATTGTATTACATTTGGCTGCTAGCCGTCGGCAGTCGCAGTCAACCTAGTACCGCAGTGGGTGCCCATTGTGGGGTAGACAGTTATAATGATATTGTAATTAATTAAATGCAGAGTTGTAAGACCACTCCACATTCCAATTACACACTGAAGAAAATACACTTTACACTGAAATCACATAAAACACTGAAAAAACTCTGCCCAGTGTGCCGTTAAGCAGCTAGGCCTGAACTAAAAAATGCTTGACTGGGGTTTCAAGTCGTTCATTAACCTTTTTGACACAGTCTACATAACATTACTACATTTCTCACATAGTTGTAAAGCGGATCCGATGCACTAGGCAAATCGGGGGCTAACATCGTAATACTTAGATCATGCTCTCCGAATTAAGTTGCATGATTAAGATAATGGAGCTACAAGGATGCAGGAGGTAGATATGCGCTCCTCCTGGGTGGTGAAAATACGTTTTATTATGGTTCCAGTTGATAAAATTGAAATGCTATTGTTCTTGATGACAGACAAAGAGAAATTGAGGAAATGCCTGGGAGTCGTTGACTGCATGGCCTGCTCCAATGAATGCTCGCTCCATACTACACTGATGCGACAAAAGTCATGGGATACCTCCTAATATCGTGTTCGACCTCCTTCTGCCATGCGAAGTGCAGCAACTCGACGTGGCATGTCCTCAACAAGTCTTTGGAAGTCCCCGACAGAAATATTGAGCCATGCTGCCTCTATAGACATCCATAATTGCGCAAGTGTTTCCAGTGCAGGAGTTTCTGCACAAACGGACTTCCCGATTATGTCCATAAATGTTCGATGGGATACATGTCAGGCGATCTTGGTGGCCAAATCGTTCGCCTGAATTGTCCAGAATGTTCTTCAAACCAATCGCGAACAGTTGTGATCCGGTGACATTGCGTATTGTCCTCCATAAAAATTCCATCGTTGTTTGGGCACATGAAGTCCATGAATGGCTGCAAGTGGTCTCCAAGTAGCTGAGCATAACCCTTTCCAGTCAATGATCGGTTCAGTTGGACCAGAGGACCTAGTCCATTCCATGTGAAAACAGCCCACACCATTATGTCGCCACCACCAGCTTGCACAGTTCCTTGTTGTCAACTTGGGTCCATGGATTCGTGGGGTCTGCACCACACTCGAACCCTACCATCAGCTCTTACCAACTGAAATCGGGACTTATCTGACCAAGCCACGGGTTTCCAGTCATCTAGGGTCCAAACGATATGGTCACGAGCCCAGGAGAGGCGTTGCAGGCGATGCCGTTCTTTTAGTAAAGGCACTCAAGTCGACTTTCTACTGGCATAGCCCAGTAAAGCCAAATTTCGCCTCACTGTCCTAACGGACACGTCCGTCATACATCCCACATTTATTCCTGCGGTTGTTTCACGCAGTGTTGTTTGTCTGTTAACACTGACCATTCTACGCACACATCGTTGGTCTCGATCATTTTGTGCAGGTGGTCGGCCACTGCGTTGTCCATGGTGGGAGGTTATGCCTGAAATTAAGTATTCTTGGCACACTCTTGACACTGTGGATGTCGGAATGTTGAATTCCCTAACCATTTCCGAAATGGAATGTCCCATGCGTCTGGCTCTAACTACCATTCCGCGTTCAAAGTCTGTAAATTCCCGTCGCGCGGCCATAATCACGTCAAAAACATTTTCACATGAATCACTTGACTACAAAGGAAAGCCCAACCAATGCATTGCCAATTTATACATTTTGTGCCCGATACTACTGTCATCTGTATATTTGCATATTGCTATCCCATGACTTCTGTCACCTTTGTGTAATATGAAACCAAATATCATCACAAGTAAATTTTAATGTTTTTGGTTGTCAAGTATGCAGCTATGTTAACAAAATAATAATGATAAAGGTAATAAGTTATAGACCAACTTAGGAAACCCGTACGTGCCGAAATGTGTTCTAACAATAAAGTAATTAAGAACTAATGTTTGACATCATTAAGACCATCATAAATGAAGTTACAAAATAAACTAAATAGCATGATATAGTAAAATTACGGCATGGTGTATATGTGGCTTTGACAGATTATAATGTATGCATTTTTTTAAAAGAGACTTTCTTCTTGCACTGATGCATATGTTTTTCAATCGTATCGCCTGTAATATCTCGAATATAGCCATTTGAAGTCAATTCTGGCTATACAAAAAATACTCACTCTGTTCAAACAACTATTTCAGGTCACACCGATCGGTACTGGACTCACCATTCGAGGCAACAAGAAGCACACACAGAACAATAGACTGACCTACGGCAAATGTCCTTTTAGATTAGAGTTTTCGACAGTCACCAAAGCGTAAACATAGGCAAATGTAGAGTAAACTAGGATAGCGGATGGTGTGTGGCCAGCACTCGATCTGGTCAGACGATTGGTTGAAGTATGGAACAAGGAACGAGCGATAAATATTAAAACATCACTGTTACAATGTCGTTTTCCGTACAGTAATTGTAATATGTCGACCATGATTTTTTGCTATTGCTATAAATCTTACTATTTATTTCAATTAACTGCCAATAAATTACGATTTATAATACAACTCCCGATTTTGATTTCGATGTTTCTTTGTTGCACAAAAAGTGTAGTTGTTACAAAATGGCAACATATTTGTTTGCTGTACAACTCCGATTTACGTGTTAATAATTTTACTCCTGTGCGGTATCAGTTTCAGTAGTGGCTTTACTCAGTTAAATCCCGGTTGGGTGAACAGAAATGATTGCCAAAACAGGGCAACTGTGTCAGCATACTAGTATATAAATATACTACATCCAAAGTGAGTATAACTAAAAAAAATATGTTCACGGAACCAAAAAAAGGCTACGAGGTTAGTTGCTAGATCCAAATTTCAATTTCAAGCCAACGAAAGTCCGAATTTTTTATATAAAATTTTATGCTCGTGTAGTGTAGTATGTATTGAAAATCTCCAACATATTCCTTTCTTCAAGGTTTACAGAAACGATCTATGTACGTGTCTGGTAAACGATTCATTTGAACTGTATGGCAGATTTTGACATTGACCATACTCTAACGGGAACTTTACAGACTTTGACATAGCCACACTAATTGTGATTTCATTGTCAACATGTGTTCGTATGAGTTCAATTAAATGACTACGCATGTACCACCAGCATGAAATTTGCATTTGAAAGGCGAGTACTAGTAATATGTAATAAAAATGTCACTAACATGAAAATGAAATATACACGGAGGAAAAGATGAAAGCTTTACAGAACAACAGGGGAAAAGTAGACGAAGGACTTCACAATAAAAAAAATAGATTCATACGTGTATATATGTATATTGTATATATACACATACGTATACATACTAACATCTAAGTTGATTTTTAAACATTTATTTTGGCCAAGGCAGCGGTTTTACAGCATCAATAACTATTACGTCGATTATAATGTGATATTTTCAACACCATTTAAAGAACACAATACCAGCACTTTATAAACAATGTTGTTTACATTTAAATTACTAAGATTATTTAAATTGTCATAAGTGATAGACTATTTTGCGTAAAAAAAAAAACACTTTTTACAATGTGCCATTTTCAATTATTACTTGTTATTTTTTTGCATCTGCCTGTGCTTGCAGTTTATGCTGTGGCTCTCGTACCCGAATTCCTCTTCTGATACGACTGTCCGCTAATTCCGGCAACAGGCACTCTATATAAAATTTCTGCAGTTTTGGTAACATCATTTTTCCCAAAATTCGTCGCCTCTTTCTTCCCTTATTACTTCAATTCCATTGTCGCAATAAATTACCAAGTCACAGAATTTTCTGTGCGATATTTGAAGTTGCCCTTGTATTTGGTATCCGTACCGATTGGATGTTTCAAGTTACAACTTCTCATTTTTTATTTCTATGCAGAGATTCTTACATTTTACTGCTTCACGAATGGACATGCTTCCTATAGATGGTACACACTATACCTCAACAATGCCATCTTTCTCAAAAGTTCCATCTGGGCTTGCTCCACGGTATGGTATCTTAGGGTAACCAAAAATTCCACAAGTTGCTACATTTGTCTGCTTCTCTTTCTCGAAGGCGGATATGGCTTTTTTCGTGAACTCGACCGTAAATAATAGCTGGTGAATTGAGTTCGGTTTCTCAAACAATATTTTTTACAACATTGTGGCAAGATGTAACATTCCTCATTAAATAGATAACCCCAAATCGTGATGCAGTTAGTCTCTGCCGTCTTGCCTGCATCTACAGTGGATTTTTACGCTGTCCAATGGTAGCTCGTTCTAATGTGGAACATAGCATCAGAGAACCAGGTTCTTCCTGCAGTATCCCTAAAATTGTGTTCATCTGGCTTTGAAGATCATTGGGAGCTAAATCAGGTTTTTCAGCATTTGGACCATACTCAATGTCACCAGTTGCTTCGTCGATTTTTCTCGTCTTTTTTTTTTTTATGTTGGTATTTTCCTTCGTCACAAAAATTTAGTATTTTAGATGACCGAGACCATTCTCGCTTCACACAGATTTTCTTACAAATGTTTACTGAACTGTTTTCAGTCATGCTTTCCCAAAGACTTATCATATAAGATGGACCATCGATGTGCGCTAGAGCAGCCTCATAGCAACGTTGCCTGTATGATGACCCTTTTGTATGATCAACTCTTGCCACCTGTCAGTTTGCAAATTAAAGAGTTGAGGTTTTCAGCCACATATGTCGTTTTGTTCAGAACGAGACAATCTGCCTTTCTGACAATGGGATTTAGCAACATAAGCATCTCATTCATTAATTTCGCCTTCTCTAAGTACGGCGCCTTATTTGCAGTTTCATCTTGTCGAGAGCAGTATGATGCACAACAGGACAAATGGTCACCGAAAACATGGCGGAGGCCGTTTCGTAGATCTTACCGAAGCCTATTAACATTTTCTTCGGAATTTCTAATGGCTCCACGAACTGCAGCTGTGATGCGAGGAATGTTCTGTCTAATTATTTTTCGCCCCTCTAAGTCAAAAGCGGTCTTTGTGGCTAGAGTGTGCAATTTCGAGGTATAACCTCTCACGATGTGATTTGCACACTCTATTTTCTTCATTTTGTCTCCAAAAGGAGCCCTCTCCCTACCTCTCGCAAAAACACTGGAATCTCCATACCATGTTAGTAACTTCACCCATACACCATGTTCAGAAAACAAATGCTGAAGTCCTTCCACAAAAATAGTTTGCTCCATCCTGGATGATGAACCAGAATAATTTTTAGGGTTGCCGGTGTGATTGTTTTGATTGGGAAGACTCTGATGTCGTGGAAACACGTCACACAATTTGTTCTTAACACCCAAGTACACAATCTTCCCTGTTCCCCTGCCAATAATGCAAGTCTGGGAAAACAAAAATGTTATCTTACTTTTCTGATATTTCACCTCAAATGTATTAATAAATAAACTATTATAGACTGAATACAAAATCTTTGGAGGCTTTTTCGCCACCAGAGAAATACAAACTGTAGCAACAAATTTAATTGTAATTACAGCAGGTCGTCACATACATATCTTGCTTTGGTGACCATGCAGATGTAGATGTCAAAAATTTCAACCGTTATTTACAAGTTATTTCCAATCAGTCCAATATCTATATATGCCGGTGGAAAATGCATTATACGACAAACAGCGTTTAAAGGCTATTGTAGCTTGGATTTTGTTACCGAGAAAAAAATTATGTAATCTAAAACAAATTGAATTGACAACAGACTGTTTCAACCTGGTTTTGGCATCATTAACCAGCTTCAATGCTTGATTTACTTTACAGTAGTTTACACATGTCTATCATTGTGTCAAAAGAACATCAGCAGCAGTGAATAATACTACTTCCAATCGAGGGTATTACGATGCAGTGTTGTCGGCCACAGGTTAATAAATTAAAAAAATACACAACATGAATTTATGTTGCTCTAGCTGTACTATCTCAATAAAATGGTTGTATATACTGATTGCGTGAACACCACAGACAAATGTTTGAATGATTGAGACAAGATTTGAACTCTTCCATATATAATTCCCAAAATATCAAAATAAAATTAATACTTATTTCATGTTATTTATAATTATTTTATAGAAACTCAAATTATTGGGGATTAAATTAATTTACTGGGGAAAAAAAATCTTGTCAATAATGCAATCATTGAAAGAATAAAAAAATTATAACATTTTCGAACATCATTTAAAAATTACTCCAGCTTATTAATCTCTACACATGCAGTTCGAAGCAAAGTGTAATAATTTTAAATATATTAAACTTTTTTACTCAGTAACGTATGAGTAGCCTTTGCATTTCACCTTTTTTCCCTTAAAACAGCGCAACGGTCCTTAAAATGTGGTCAATGGACCACTAGTGGCCCGCGAAATGAATGTTATTAATTTTCTTCAAACTTTTGTGCAACTTTTCTACTAAATAGTAAGTTTTTATGACAAAATTCCAAGTTGTTTTGCAATAAGGCATTTTCATAAAGGCTTTGATCATTATTCAAACTTTGTTTAAAATAACGGAAGCTGTACAGTACCGGGGTAGGTATTTCATCTTTGAGAATAACAGGATCGCTGATATTATTATAGCGCACACCAAAGTTAAAATAGGATCATCGATATAACTGCTGTGTACAATTACTTATTCATTTATTAGTTGTAATTTTCGAGACTTTTGAATAGTGAACATCTAATTACTATGTCAAAGGTCAGTGGAAACTAGAATGGTGGCTGTATCATAATGGATAATTCTGAAAGGTCAAGCTCACCGGACTCCCATTGAACGTCTGCACCTCTAAGGCATGCACAAATTAGCTCTTCAGGCCTACAAATTAGCCATGTCAACAAAGAAAGGTCCCATTATACCTTATGCCTATTTGAAGATTCAGGGCCGGACATTAGCGGCCTCTATGACCAAAGTTTTGTGGTAACTATGGGTCCCGAGACTGACTCGAATACCGAAAATGCTATATATTTATTTACACCTTTTAGATGCATGTTTTAAAATTAAGTGTCTAAACTACTTTCCTGCTATGTATATGGATATATTTAATTACATCAAATATTTTCGAAATTAATTATGAACAACTTTTGTGTTCGCTACCCGTAGACATTTGACTAATATATGACATCACTTAGTGAGCTGCTATCCGCAAGGTAGTAAATGAAAATACATTTTCAGTCATTTTATGTCTTTCGGGCTCTCTGAATCTCAAATAATCGCAAACAAATTCAAAAATTTTGTTTTGCTAATGACAACTCTTTAAGGATTCCGTTATTAACCTCGCTATTATTCGATAGTTTAAAATGTTTGTCCTGGGAAAGAGGTGGTCGCATAGCTACTGCCACGAATGCAACAGCTGGACTTCCGTATATGGAAAACTTGTAGGGTTTCCTCAGGATAATTCTGTCTCCCTCGCCTATCCAATAGCTATTTTTACTTTAATCCTATAAACAGCTTATGAAACAGTTGTCAATTTGGGATGAAAAATAAAATTAATAGTTTCCTATACAAAATATAAACCTTTTTTTCCATTATTCTAAGTAAAAAATTAAGTTTACACAGTAGGGAGTGAACAATAATAAAGACAACATGGCTACTAAATAAACGGAGTAAGCCGCTGTTAAAAAAAATTTCTATAATTATGTAAGGCATGGTACGCCAGTCTCATTGATTAAACCACAGACTACTTCAAAAAATATGTAATTTGGTAAATATCAAAACTGTTGCACCAAGAAATTATGACAGAAATGCATAATTTATGTTTCCCCGCCATTTTCTCCGAAGAACAGTTGTCCTTTTACACTGGCAAAGTTGACGGTAAATCTTTTATTTGCGTTATTATGTCATTCACACTTACTGTTCCAGCATTTGCAGAATATCCGTGACCATAACTTCTCTTGCACCAAGCTCCATCAACAATGCCCGTTATGAGAGGATACCCTTCCTCCACGTCACCGTTTTCGAGTGCAAGTCTTTTCTTTTCTTCTACAGCCGCTGACATTTTTTGTATAAGTTTTTGTTTCCATACCCGCAAGAAAAGATATCTCAACGAAAAAGTCTTTACATCTTGGGTATAAAAATTTTAACGTGTTATAACCACGTTTCTTATAAAAAAAACAGAAAAAATTTACACTAAGTATTAATAAATTCTTACTTTTAATGTTGCTCAGCTTGTTGATATTTGTAACTTAAAATGCGAGATAAAGTGGTTTAACATTATCCTGTTAGATTTCACACTTAAATTTTAAAATGGAAAGGAAAAAAACTTATGATTGAAATAATGCAAGTAAGGAAATAAAATAAAATTTAAATGAGAGTAAGAATTACCATACAATTGGCTGTTTAAAGATTAATTGCATTTGTCCACAAATATTTCCTGCTTTGAGTTTAACAGCAGTTTGGTTTCACAGTTGAGTACAGCCTTTCTCCGAAAATAGGGACGATAATTCTTTCCAGGCGTATGTCTAGATAGAGGTAGCATTATATAACAGTAAAATGAAAGGAGACTTGCCTCCTTCACTTTTTTCTCGTAGTGGGTGAAGTGTCGTCTGGCCATTACTGAAATGTTCATAACAGAAAACGTTTCCTCGGCTTGAGTCTGTCCAATGCCAACAGCTGTAGTCCCCCACGCGGCTACAGTATTCAGTTTCCTCTTTTCAGGAGGATCAGTGTAAATATTTCTAGTTCCATCACACATAAAACATTTGTACGTGAAGCAGCTGAGAAGTCCTTTTATTTTCTGAGATGTAAGTGTATATTGTCCTCCTGTAAATTTCTTGTAATACGGTGTCAATTTATCTTACAGTTTGGTGAAATACTTAAGATCAACAATTCGGCATCCTTCAATTCGAACTACTTTGGAATGATTACTGGTGCTGGATTCAACAAGAAGATCGGAAGATATTCATCACTGCAAAAAAATGGATTGCACAAGATTAAACGCCGAAAAGAAAGGCTATGGACGAAAATTAATTTAGAAACTACCATGGTTTGATCTATGTCCAGTACTCGTTTGACTAACAGGTATTCCATACGAAGACCCATAGTCATTCCTAAAACAATATATTTAAAACGAATTTAAAACCGAACTTACATACATATCATGCATAATATAATATGACATACATGCCGTAATTACGGACATAAATATTATAACACACCCATTTCTAAATCAGGCCGTGGCATAATTTGTCATGTAACTAAAAATGTGGACTGAAACATTATTGTAAACATACTTCCTTTACATAATGTGGATAGCAGTGATGTGTAATAAACAGACCATAAGTAATATGAAGTTATATGTATAGTATTTGTGTATATGATATGCCGAATAATTACATATATGCGATCAGGAGTTCTTGCGGATTATATAACAACTATACAAACACAAAATTGCTTGCCTTTTGTTATTTTTGCAAGCGGCAATGCAGGACGAATGAGGTGTAATTGGTATCTGAGAAGGGTAGCCCTTTGTTGGTATCCGTACAATTTCTTTACGTTCTTTTCCAGAAAGATGGCCATTATTAGCAGTGGAAATGGCATTAGTGATAACGTTCTCCCTGCATCATGAAACCATGTTTCCAGTAATCAGCATTTTACTATAAGCCATTAAGCATCATTATTTGCAACATTTTTTTGGTAATAGGCTGAGTGTCTTTGTGGTGACGTAACTGTTTTAAAATAAAACTCTTTTTATACTGAACAGCATGTGAATGGGAGTAATAATTAGCCTAAAGAGATCCAAGATTTTCAGCCTGTTGTATCAGTATTTGTAATAAAAATCAATTCTATGTGGTAAGAAAAAAGAGTTTAAATTGTTTATAAGCATATTTACGGTCACAAAAAACTTCCTTTCCGAAGTATACTATTAATGTACATATACGGCATAATGATTAGGTTTTATTTATGAATGACTGAGTTGGTCTATTTATTTTTATAATACCAATATTTCCATAGTAGAAAGGATGTCACGGTAATCCAAGGAATAGAATTTTGATGGCTGCATACCTTTCAATCGATGTGCTCTTCTCGATTTTCTTTGCTTGAAGCATTTTATTATGTAAAGAGCCTTTGGTTTTCTTCTTGCTTCTTGACGGACACGTTCTAGTCTTAGGCAATTTTTAAACGAAATTCACGATTATGCAATAACACGCAACCCTAAATCACTCTGTACCATTACAACTATCTCTGCTTGGTACACAACAGCATCGTTCGTTAGCTTAGATGAAGCAGTGTCGGTGCATATGTATCTCCGGTGCTGATGCGTCGCCACTTTTTAGTACTATGCTGTCAATCGGCCAATGCACTCATGCGGTTATTTGCCGTAGTGGTGAGATAACACCCTCATGGGCTTGAGAATGTTTTCAGATTTACAACCCTTCATATAAGATGCGGAGCAGCATACCGCGTTTTAAGAAAAATGCCTTCGAAGAATTCTACAAACTTATCAAAAAATAAAGCTTGTGGATTTCCATTTGCAGACAGTTTTGCAAAGGATTTGATGAATAGGAAAAAAAAATACCTTTTGATCAAATCTATTTGCGTTTTGCATTGTTGAAGTTTATGAGTGCATAATACTTACACAAGAATATGGGATTGAAATATAACAAAAACTTAAACGGAACAAATAAATATCGTTACCGTTTTATTGTTTGGACTTTCCTAATAAATATCACAAAACAACATTTGTGAATTTTTTTTATAATTATAAATTGTTTACATGAATAATATTACCTATTTTATCCGATTGTGTTTTAAACTAAAAAATTAACAACTCTATTTGGTATTTACTGTTTAAATAGGGCTATCAGTCATTATATTTTAATAATAAAAATTATATTTAAAAAATTGTTATTTGGTGTTGATGAAAAACGTAAAAGGCAGTTGTTACACAACCGACATTAGGTTGCATGTTTTTTATTTAGCTGTTTTGAAGAGCCTTACTGATTATTTAATACAACCATTGCATACTCGCTGTATATCTGAGGTTTTTCAGTAAAAGCATGCATTATATGTCATCAATATCTAAAACAAACTTGTGTACAAGGTACGCAAAAATTAATCGTATTATTAGATACTGCTTGCCGATCTCTTTTGTAGGAATAGTTCCATCTGTGCAGTATTTGTGTGCAGTATGTAACCAGATGTGTAAAAAATTGGCAACCGCTTTGCTGTTAAATTCATATGAAAAAAATATAGACTGTGTAAAGTTACGCCATAACCAAAAATTATGTTTTCCAAAACCAGTGCTGTATACTTGACGGACATTTATAAATAGTGTTGCATGTGTCGGCAGCAAATCGACACGCATCTATGAATCAATCTTTGACTGTTCTTTCGGCGTAGTCTTCAATAGCGAAATACTCTTCTTCGTAAAGCTTACTATCTTAATTTCTTCTTGCACTGTACGGCCAAGAACTTGCTCGTCCAGTTAGCACATCTCTTCTGACAGTATTTCTAGTTTTCCAAACAAAAACTCAATTATTTATTCATGTTCCCGTTCACTTGCTTGCCAACATATGGCTTTATATGTTTTCATGAACGATATCATGACAGGCTTTCTTCGTTTTACGAGACTTTCCATGTTTGATTAAGATGTTAGTTACACTTTCACTTTAATAGACGGAAAAAACACGAATCAAGTTGGGATCACCATTATGTTGGGTCCAGCCAGAATCTACCCGACTCTGCCTTCTTCCTGGTATGATCCAGTAGCAGCTAACCAGGATACACACTGATAAATTAATACGAACATTCCAGACATCACATCCTACTATTTTAATTCCACTGCATTTTTTTCACTACTGCAGAACAAACACACATACAAAACCTTAAAACACTTTCAAGATACATAACTTTGCTACCAATGTTTACTTTTCACAACTACATACATATGTTCACTTCACAAAAAACATTAGCCTCCAGAAAACAGGTCGTATGCAACTAAGAAATGTTAACCAACTGACAAATAAAGGATAAGAAAATGGTAAAGGTTTCATTTCCATCAATGACTGTCATTTGTCTTCAACCATAATCAACTGATTTTTTCATAGTTCACTGAAGTTATTTACTTATAGCAGGCAAGTTCAATGGTAGTAAGTAGTCTTATGTATGCTGGGCATTGTAGTTGCAAGTAAATAAGAATGTCAGTTAAGGGAAACGCAATTACTCAATTTTACAGAGTAAAATACACACAAAGCATTATGTTATTTACCAGAACATATATTTCACCTTCATTGCTTCTAAAAGTTAGTAAAATCCAGTAATACACACACTTTTCCCCAAATATAAGGCATCGCCCCATCATAATCGACTTATTAATAAAGAACATAAACAACCCAGATATTAAAATGTATGTTCTACATGAACTAGACTCAGATCACCTGCCAGTACTTTGTAAAATAGATGCACAAACTTTAAAACACCCAAAGCCCATTCTTGTTAATACCCCAGTAACTGA
This sequence comes from Clitarchus hookeri, assembly GCA_002778355.1. Classification (NCBI taxonomy): domain Eukaryota; kingdom Metazoa; phylum Arthropoda; class Insecta; order Phasmatodea; family Phasmatidae; genus Clitarchus; species Clitarchus hookeri. Next base: position 64,338 of record NQII01002904.1, on the reverse strand, counting down.
CTGGCAGGCTTTTAAAATAGAATTAGAAGAAACTTTTGCAGAGAAAAATATTCCAATCACAACTCAGGGCGATATAGATCCGGCCATAGAATTGTTAAACACAAGAATAATATTAGTTCTTTAAAATAATAATACATTTTTAACAGACAAGTATTCCTGCGTCAAAACTTCCCGGAAATATAAATCCTCTTAATAGATAAAATACAGGCTAGGCACGATTACCACTGACTCAGAATGCAGGAATCTAAAAATAAATTCTATAAACTAAATAAAAAACTTCAAACAGAAATAAATAACCTCCGCATAAATAAATGGGAAACATTTGTCACAGAGCTCGCAGAAAACCCACACACATTTTGGAACATCTCCCGCACACTAAGAGGATTAAGTAGCTAAACCCCTTCAATACCAATATCCACAGCAAACCAATTAAAATATAACCCGGAGGACAAAGTCGAGGCAATAGCTGACTCACGAGAAGATCAATTCTCACAAAATACTGATCTCGGTGACATCAATTTTACTAGAGACATAAATACAACCATAAATCATTTTTTTAACAAACAACCCACAACTGACTTGGAACCAGTTACAATCCCAGAACTTCTTTTCACCCTAAAAATATTAAAAGCAAAAAAGGCACCAGGGCCCAACACAATAAAATACGAAACTTTAAAAAATTTACCATACCCAGTACTGTGCTTTATAATAGACATTTTTACTGCAATTAAAAAATATAAATACTACCCCACAGGTTGGAAAACCCAAACACGGGAATAAACCCTCTTAACCACAAAACCGGCGGCCAATATCACTGCTCAGTTCGCTGAGTAAGATATTCGAAAATATACTGCTAACTAGGCTCAAAATGCACAATGAAATTGGTGGCATAATTCCGGACATCCAATACGGATTTAAAGCCCAACACTCTACCGCTCACACACTCACAAGGTTTGCAAGGGACACGACCAAAGCCATTCTAGATCATAAATACACACAAGCAGTTTTCTTAGATGTAGCAAAGGCTTTTGATCAAGTTTGGATAAAAGGTCTCCTGCAAAAACTTATAAATTTCAGCTTCCCTGATTGCTATATACATCTTCTAAACAACTACTTTCTAAACAGACAGTTATACGTCAGTATTGACAATTTCAACTCCTCTACCCGCCAGCTCACCGCAGGTGTGCCACAAGGTTCCGCGCTTTCACCATTTATTGTATAACATATTCACTGCTGTTATCCCGCACCCACACTGTTCAGTACAAATGTACGCTGATGATACAGTCATCTTTGCACATGACAACGAAAGTTCGAAGCTAAAACCATAACATATAATAATATAGATTTTCCCTTTTCTAACAATGCATAATAAATAGTGTTAATAATAGATACCAAACTGCACTGGGACGCCCATATAAAATGCACAAAACAACTTGCATATTCAAAACTAAGTAATTTAAATCCCCTGCTTAAATGCAACAGATTAAGCAAACAACTTAAACTATTAATGTACAATTCAATCGTCAGCTCAGCCTTCTTGTATGGGAATTAAGGTGCAGGGAAACGCAGGTAAAAACTAATAAATCAGTTACAAATAGTACAAAATAAATATCTTATAGTAATAGGCAATGCCTCACAGTACACGAGAAACTGCGATTTCCACTAAATGTGCAGTATATCAGCGATAAACTACTTAAACAAAACAAGTTTTACGATAAACTAAAGCTCCATCCCTACTTTACTTTTCATGATGTCTGTAACTATGAACCGGACACCAGTACTCGAATTAAAAGACCCAAAATGCCGGGTATAAATAACTAAACTAAAAAAAACCTTAAAAACCTAACGGAATCTCAAAAATAACCTTTACTCTACTAACTACCGCGTGCGTGCACACCCCCCACGCGATCCGGAATCTCAAAAATAACCTTCATTCTACTAACTCCCGTGCGTGTGCACATTCCCCGCGCGGTCGTGGACCAAAATCGGTCGTTTCAACAAAACTGCACACACCTGTCACTCTGCCTGCAGCTCCCGCAGCAAACACATCGCTCCCGGCGCTTCCTTGCTCATTCATTCTCCGCACTCTCTCGAGCAACACAATACCAACTCCGAACACCAGTAGATTCAAACAAACAGATGAAATATATATACACATTTTAATATAATATTTTATTTACATATTTTATTATTTACAACTAAAAATAAAATAAATAAATTATTAATTTTTACCATCTTAGATTCAACAACAATGTACAAATATTCATTAATAATTTCATTTATCATAATTGTTGAAGGCCTTGCCTCCTCGACCACCTTCCAGACAAATTCCCCATATTTCGGCTTAGAATACGTTTTATCAAAACCAAAACCGCAATGGAGTACTCCGGTATTCACGATGGTTCTTAACAAGCCATGCATTTTAAAATTCTGGGTTTTTAGGAACCATTCCTCTTTTTTCCCTCCGCAGGCAGGGAAGGAGAGGAAACAGTAATGAGTACCATGTCCTCTGGCGCTACCCAGGGGTACTTTTACAAAACAGACTGCTGGCTTGCCGCAGATTAAGAATTTCATCAACAGCCAGGCAGGATGGGCTAGCTGTCCCCAACCTGGGTGCTCGAAATTCTAAACGAATGGGAGGACAAGAGCTCAAACAAGGGCTTGTACTTCCCCAGCGTTGAGGGAGTAGCTGCCGGTGATGCAAAATGGCGGACTTGCATAAACATGTACAATATATCTTTCTAGCACCGTCTCCTTCCTCCTTTACAATGACTGTCATATCTCTTCAATGTAACCAACTGTTTTTCATAGTTCACTGAACTTGCCCACAGTCGGCAGGTGTAGTCGAAAGTTCAAAACAACTTACCATGGGTAAAAAACAATAACGGACTGTGTGGAAAGTATACATCCCACAGCATGTGAGAATAATTAGCAATTTTGTTTACAAAGTTTTTTCTAAAGAAACTTATGGCATTTTCCAATTTTCTGTACTGGGTGTGCACTGAAAACTGAAAAAGTGCATGGGTTACGTGATTGCCAGAAATGAGCGTATATTAAGTATGCACTAACAATTGGAACACACCTTGATAAAATTGCAAAACATTTGCGACAACATAAGAGTTTCAGGAGAAAATTCTTGAACTCAGATGTCGATTATATGATTTATATTTAGATTCGCGAGATTCCATGAATACATTTTGTGCATTTCCTTTTTTTTTTAACCTGTCGGTTATGTGTGCATGAATCACTGGGTGAAATTAACATCATCGTCGTTGTAAAAACATACGATATCGTCAGTATAACAATATCATATTTGTTCCGTGTTAAGTATTACGTATTATTCAGCTGCCGAAATATTGTATAATTTCCAAAATTTCAATAATTTTCTTGTTTATATAATAATATTGCTTTGAAACTGCCAGTACGCCTCCATAAACGGCGCACCAAAAACTGCTTTCAGTGCGCACTTTTTCAGTACGGTTCGCAATTGGAACATTAAAAACCTGCTGCTCCCACTGTGGGTAGCAGTAATTGGATCACTTAGCACTCGACCAGTGCGCACTGTTTGCAGGCCAGTGCAGTTATTGGAATACACCATTAAAAACTTCTAATTTTTTTTAAATATGCGATAATTATGTTGTTTATAATTTTTAAAATTATTTTTACATGAAATTGATGAGTTCTATAATCAACATAAACCCACAGAAATAGAGCTCTGCACATATCTAGCCCTTTCCCTTTTTTCTCCTATTTTCATCGATATGTTACTGCTTCCTGGAGGATTTGAAAACTCTATTATTTACATTTTTTCTACTCTCCGTGGAGGGAAATGTCGAAGTTTTTGTATATTTCTTAGGTTGGTGAACAAGCCAAATTGACACCGTCGACTGGTGGCGCGTGGAAGAACTGCTTAGGAAAACAAGGTTGTATTTGTGTTGAAATTTGTTTCAGGGTTAGAAATGTCCTATTTTACCGTTAATTATCTTAAATGGCGATAGCATTAACATCATTCTCTAGAAATATGTCGCTCGACGTTAAGTCAAGTCCAAGAATTGAGAGACGTTTCGTAAAACAGTTGACCTTGTTCTCAAAAGTGTTACATTTATAAAATGTAATGAAAATTTTTTATACGAAATTAAAGGAATTAATTATTGTTACCTAATTTATTTTCACTTTGCGTAAAGTGAAACATGTTTAGAAGTCGCAGTTGGTTCGGATCCGGCCTGTGGAAACCAAAAAACCCACATTCTTTGGAACATTTAAAGTGAGTTACATCATAGCTTAGTTTTGTAATCTTTAATCGAGCACTGTTTTACATAAAGTTCGTAATGTGTCCATTGCCATGAAGTGATGCCCTGTATTTTTCCCTATTTTAAGGTACCTGTACAATGTGCTGTCAAAGAATCAGGTTGTTTCTGAAAACAACCGTGGTCTCTTAGTTGAAACACTGAGATCAATTGCAGAAATTCTTATATGGGGGGACCAGAATGATAGCAGCGTGTTTGAGTAAGTAAACACTTAAATTTATGTATTGAAGTTGAAAGTAAATGGATACATTTTTAAATAACTTTCACATTTCTTTATTTTACAGTTTCTTTCTGGAAAAAAATATGTTGTCATTTTTCTTGAAGATAATGAAACAAAAATGTGGCAGCTATGTCTGTGTGCAGCTACTACAAACACTAAACATTTTGTTTGAAAACATTCGGAATGAAACATCACTCTGTGAGTACCTACAGTATAGGATTATTCACAAAATATTTGGTCAGTGCAGCAATGTGTAAAATTTGTAATAATTTGTGTGGTTTGATATATTTCAGATTATCTCCTCAGCAATAACCATGTTAATTCAATAATCGTACACAAATTTGACTTCTCAGATGAAGAAGTCATGGCATATTACATTTCATTTTTGAAGACTCTATCACTGAAATTAAATGCTCATACAATCCATTTCTTTTATAATGAGGTAAGTAAACATTTATTAAGTTTCAAGAATATCCTAGCTTTGCTGTAGGTCTATGTTCCTGTTAAGTAACTTTATAAGAAAATTCAGAGAATAATGAAATATATTTTTGGTGTACTATTTTAAACACAAACTTATGATTGCATTAACTAGTCGGAGAATTTCTGTTATGTAAAAACAATTTTTCATTGTTTCCTGCTTGTTACCAAAGTTTGCTCTTCACTGAAATGAGTAAGAACTTGCCTACAGCAATGATTTAGTTCATTTATGTTGTAGGTTTATCACATTTACAGCTTTCATCATAGATTATTATAAACTGTATAAATTTACTTTGTACCTGGGTTAGGTTGGGTGGTTGAGACTTTTCTGAAAAATGAGAAAAAATTCTGAAAATTGTATTTAAGGTCACAAAAAAAATTAGTTATTCTTTATTTGTACAAAATAACTGTTGAACTTCTAGACATTACTTACAAGTATATATCCAGGCATTAAAAATTTCGGATCTCATATTTTTATGCGTAATGTCATGTCAAAGTTACCATTTTAGTCATTTTGGGATTTACAAACAATGAAAACTAACTCATGTACAAAAATGAGACAATTTACTTTAAAATAAGTTATTGTGAGTAGCTTCAAAGAATTTTCTATAATGTTAAAAATTTTTTTTAAACTGCTTAAAATAAGGACATTTTGGAATATCAGTGGCTTAGAATGAAAACCTCGTGTCTTAAATTTTTGGCGAAAATGGTTCTTTGAAACTGTTGGTAGCAAAATGGGTAATTATTAAGTTTAGTGACTTTTCTGTTTAAAAAAAAAAAAAAAAAAAAAAACATGGAAAATGGTATATTTCCATTCTACTAATGATGCAGAACACAAATATACGAGGGGCATTAATGTACGACGAATTTCGTAATATGTGCCCACCTAACCTAACAGAACCTAACCCCATGATTGGTGAATCACTCTTGTACATTTTTAAACTAATCTAGGATTTTAGGGTTTTACACTAACCTAGGATTGTAGGATTTTAAACTAACCTACGATTTTAGGGTTTTACACTAACCTAGGATTTTAGGGTTTTACACTAAACTATGAATGTAGGATTTTAGGGATTTAAAGGAACCATAAAACACACCAACATAATATCAATTAACTCACCTAGGTAGGCGGCTGGTACAAGTCCTCTGTCAACGGCCAATTCAACCTTACCTCACTCACCGAAACACCATGTTCAACTAAAACGCCACATATGCAAATATAACACCTGAAGCACTCGTTCACAGCCGAATATTCCAACTGAAGCACTCGTTAATATTAATAGGCGAATATAACACACAGAAGCACTCGTTCTTGCTTTCTCCGTTTTAAATCTGCAAGATTGGAACGTCACGACCCACGCCGGCAAAAACACAATGGATACTAAGCTGTTTCAAAAATTGTTCGTTAAATTACATGTGATGTGTCGCTGTGACAAAACAATATCTACAAGCCAATAAGGTGACGGCAGGAATCATGACGTAACCAAAATACATAATGACCAAGGTAAACAAAGCACCGAACAACTCGTACTTTTAACTATTTTATTTAATACGTTCTACTTATTTTAACATGACGCCCTCCTGAATATTAACTAGGTAAGCTGTGCAGAACCCATTAATGCAACTTTTGTTGGTCTAGGACGTTTCCTTCAGAAAAGTCACTAAACTTAATAATTACCGCAAAATGTCTTATATCTCATTTTACAGTAATCCAAATTAATGAAAGTGATACATTTTTCCATATGGTGCACTGTGAAACATGAGATACAAGGTTTCCAACCAACAGAATCAGTCATTTTTTCCAAAATCGTGAGATACCCGGTTTTTATTCTAAGCCATCAATATATTTTATTTGTAACATTCTATGATTTTTCGTAAAATCATTTTTGCTAAGCATGCCCTAAAATGAATTGAGACGTGATCTTTTTTCTGTTACCCTTGTTTAATTTTCTGTAAAGGTTTTAATTTATTTTATTGATGAGTCCTAAAAATTGTATGAAATATTAGGATTTCGGCATGCCATGATGCACAATTTATGCAATCTAAAATTTTTCATGAGATGAAAGAGCACGTGTAAGGCATGTCTATACGTAAATGGTACATCTTACAAATATAAAATAATACATTTCTTTATCACCAGCAATCTTAATTATTACTGCAAGGGCATATTTTTTCCTTCAGTTAACAATCCAAAAAATGCTAGTTTGGAGAGACATGGGTAATTATTATGGCAGTGCGAATAAAGAAGGTAGGCAACAGTGAGCAAAGTGTTTTCATCTGCTTCATGCATGACGTCACTGTCGAGCCACTGGCTGTAGAGCTAGAGTGCTTGCACTAAGAGCGACTCAGATAGTTACATTCACTCTTTTAGTTGTGTGTGCATGCTTAAAACAGTTACATTGAATATTAGGTTACTGTACATATTATAAATTATATGGATACCAACTGTTATAGTTCATTTCATATAAGAAGGCCACATTCTGACAGTCAGTGAGTGGCAACTTAATATATTCAAAACAATTATCATGCCATTTACAAAATCCTGTATCAGCTGATGCACGAACGAACAAAAGTTAATATTACGTTGGCTATTCTGAGAGCAGTGCCGAAGCACATCACTCAAGCAGAAAATACGCGGATAAGAAAGAGTTTGTAGATTAATTAATACATTTTATTTTACGTGGTCATAAAACAGCAGTTTTTAGTTTTAGAAACGAAACTTCGTGATAAAATAGTTATGTATGGGTGTTCAAAATGAGATGCACAATAAAACGATACGTATCCAAATGTAACGAAAAAATCCAAAGTTTCCAAACTCTCAAACCAGGTGCTGCCATCTTGTGCGTTAAAGGCGCACCATATATTGCAACATGCCCTTCCACGCCATCTATTATCCATATCCCAAACTACACCCAGAAACATATTATAGTTTTGTTGTTTAAAATAACGTATTTACGTGCATATACAAATAATTTTATTTCCTCGCGAGCTCTGTATAATTTTAAAGTAACATATATTTCATGTACCGCGTTTACAAACGACCCTACACACGTCCACCAAGCTCAGTTTACGAATGCAACGCCACCGAAGCAGTTCACCAATTGCCGCACGTAGCAGCACCTCCTGGAAGCGCTGACTCGCCACATCAAAGCCTATACTTGATACACCAGTTGATGGCGAATGGATACATAAACAAAAAGGAGGGGCGATTGTCAACTGTCAAGAATGTGGCCTTCTTATATGGTACACAGTATACTAATAATTCATGATCACACTAGTAATTTATGTTTTTGAAGCAAATTGACACACACAAATTAAACATGTTAACACTGAACAGTATAGGTGAGAATGAATATATGAAAGCAAACTTAACATACAGAAATCGTTTTAGTTTACAGTTTAGGGGAAAACAAACAACATATTAACAGAATTTTACTTTTCATTGAATTACAGTACACAAGTAAGTGCATTCAAACACTTCCATTTTCTTGGAACTATACACTTGAGAAGAAAAATTTTAATTAATAAAATTGACAACACATTCATGCATAAAGGTACAAAAATCTTGCTTAAAGGTATAACTTATATTTTTATGTCAGTTTAAAAAAAAAAACTTCTCTATAAAAATTTTTAGTTGGCTACGAAAGACTTCCGTTAAGAAAAACAAAGGAGTTTAAATTATGTGTTAATTGTTGTGAGAATGTGCAGCAAAGTTCAGAAAATATTGCTACAAAAAAGAAAATAAGATATAAAAGAATTTGTACACTAATGGATAAGTAATAAATTTCCAACTAGAACACATGCTAACTAAAGTAGTATAATATTGACTATATATTAATTCCAAGCTGGTAAAAGATTGTGAAACACTGAGACTCATTAATGGTTTGTCTGACCATGATGCTCAATATCTCTTACTAAAAGCAAGTAAGAATGAATGGAAAAAAATCACAGGGCAGTAGTCAACATGAATGAGAGAAAGTTCATGTGAAACGTGGTCTTTGTAGCAACTTATAGTATTGCCTTGCTAGTACTAATGTGAGATCCATTTCTGGCATGCAGTCAGTTTCATTACCATTCACTTACTGGTACAGCAACACAAGATCAGGCTGACTAGCCCACTCTGCTCGTCAACCATCTAAGAACAGTGCAAAACTAAAAGTGATTAAAATTGATCTTCCAGAAACACAGCATACTGTGTAATGTGATTATATTGATTTGCCAAAATCACTGCTGTTTTTTTAATTCCCAGCTTCTGACAATTATGTCAGTGTACAGGAATTAACGAGAAGTTAGGTGGTCTGTCTCTTACTGTAGATCAATCAATGGTACTGTGTTGCTATGACCTCCTCGTACCTGGTGTAGACACAGAATGTAAAACAGATGTTACGGAGCAGTGAATGTGCCATTTGATTTGGTGCAGTGAACATGTAATTTTGCAGTTGTTCTCCAGGGAAATGTGATTAGATACTTGCACTTTGTGGAATTTATTCTTTCTGGGTTTGTTTTCTGTCTCGTGAAGTGTTCCTTAATATAACTGTAAAGGAGATTTTTACATTTTTGTTGCAACAATTGCCAAAAACTATGAAACACAAATACAATGTAATAAACAATCACTGTTTTCACTAGTGCTGCCTAACGTTTGCCTCTGCGATCCATTATGCTTAAGCGCTAACTTGTACTGGCATGTTACTGACACAAAAGCATTTGTTGGAAATTCTGGCTGATGAGCAACAGTAATCATATTTGGTATTATATTTCAGTGAGAATTTTGCACTGACTGCAATCTGAACTATTAAGTACAAATTGATACTCTCAGGAGCAGAGCAGTTGAATAAGAGATACCGGCCTAATAGCACCCCCTTTTACCCTAATGACAGCAGTGATGCAGTGTGACATGAACTCAAGGCACCAGAAGTGGTCGGGAACCATACTGCTCCATGATCACTGCACAGCCTCTCACAGTGCACTGAGATCGGTTGTAGCAGGCTCCAGGGTGCATGCAACCCTCTTGACAGCATCCCAGATGTGCTCAATAGGATTGAAGTTGGGTGACTTTGGGGGCCAGGCAAGCAACTTCAAGCCTGTGGAGTGTTCATAGAACCACTCGGTCACAGTTTGGGAGCAGTGGGCCTGTGCATTGTCTTGCTGTAGGTACAGGTCACCTGCAGGATGCTGCAGGTGCAGAAATGGGTGCGCGTGATCTGCCAGCAGGTCCCTGTATCATTTGCGAGTGAGAAATTACACATCTACCAGGGGACCCATTTTGTCCTTCATATACAGTCCCTATGTGAGGACACCACCATCGACCTGAAGCGTATCCTGCTGACACGTGGAATCTATTGTTAGAGTTAGATGGGTTTGCAGAAGCACTTCTACTCTGCCTTTGGCAGAGTACATTTGTACCTCAACTCATCTGTCCAGACAAACTTTTTCCATGCATTGAGGGTGCAATTATGGCATTTCCATATTCATGTTAATAGTTGGGCCTTGTGGTGCACGGTGAGCAGAAGTACCCTCGTGGAGCAGCGGCTTGTGCACCTCATAATGAGGAGACAATTCTGGATGGTATGGCTGCTCACATATTGTTGTGGTCCAGCATTGATACTGGTATACCACTACATCAGTTGGCCCTAGTGGCAGTAGTGTCACCTAAATCCATGAACTCATGCTACACCTTGGACACCATGACCCATGGAAATTCCATTGCCTGCACATCATGAGAGTGCGCCATACATCTGGTCCTAACAATCTGGCCACAATCAAGTGTGCTTAGAGCTTGTTTCTTCGCCTTTCTGTGCTTGACTGTTACTCAGGTCAGTATTAGGTCTGAAGACATTCCAGTCATGCATGACTTGGCACTATTCCATTCATCAGGACTAGGGTTCTTGAGACCGAAAAAAAAACCAGGAAAAATTGAGAAAAAACTGCGAAAAATAGGTTGTTTTTATTCTGTGCAATAAATCCATGGGAAAATTAGNGGGAGAGATAATAAATGAGAAAAAAAAAGTACAAAAGCTTGTTTAATTCACATAGTTAAGTATTGATATTTAAGATAGTGATATTACTTGCAATGTAGTTAGACCCAGACGTTTGGGCATCAAATTTATGTAGTAGTATGTGTGTGTATATATAGTGGTTTTTTATTGCTGTTGTGGTAAATATAAATATATTCAGTGTAAGCAATAGAAAACATTTACGTTTGAAGTTTTATTGGGCGTGCAAGTGATGATTGAATAAAATTCCTACCCTGCCGCTTGCTTTCTCTATGCGAGTGGCATCTAGCAGAGAGGATAATGACACCATGTTGGTCGGCATTCTTTTGACTGATGCTGCGTGAGAAAATATGATCAAACTGGCAAATATGGTTCAGAAATGTCAAAATTTTAATTGAAAACACAGGTAGGTGGACACTGAATAAGTTGTATGGCATTAAAGAGATAAATTTCGTAAGATTACATTGCGTGACACATTTATCCTTTGCATTAGCATATCAGAACACTAGACACAATTTCATGCAATTTGTATGAAAAACAAGGAAATAAAACATGCAAATCACTTAATAAGAAAAACTCTAGCTACTTCAACTTCTATTTGAAGCATAACACAATATGTAAATGTAAGAAATAGAAGTTTTATTGATTGCAAATATTACATAAAAATAGGCATTCATAATTAATAAAAAAAATCATCAGTTCTGTGTATAGTGTTGAATCAATGAAAAACCGAGGAAAATTGCTGTCAAAATAAATTATGTTCAGTTGAAAAGAAACAGAATACTAAATCACCTCTTTAAATCTCAGCAAACAAAAGATAGTTTACGTGAGTAAAACTGGAACTGGCTCTTAAGTTTTCTCATAATTAAATCTTAAATGTTCATAGCGATATCTCAGCTTTAGAACACAAAATTCTCTCTACTGGTTTCTGGTAATTTTCGTAGAAAATTAAAATTACCTTTTTATAATTTCAGATTAAAATTTGTTTGATATTGCTCTTTTAAAGTTAAATTAATTTAGAGATTCCAAAAATTAAACGATGAAAAGTTTGTAGCATTCAAGCGTAAAATAATGTTGATGCATATCACCCACCCTCTGTAGGTCATACTTAATATGCTAGTGGAGACGGCTGCCGAAGTTCTTGAAAACACTAAAAAACTAATTACTATGCGGTTCGGGACTCTTCTTTCGTGCCCCGCATATTTACAGTAACTTGGTGCCTCTCTTAACACCATGCCTACTCTTACGATGGGCGGTAATATAACATTTTTAAGCAAACCTTGCAGACAAAATTTTACGATGATCCGCTCATCATGGCGTTTGAGGAGAGAGTAATTAACCACAGGGGTTCACACGATGACTCTAATTACACGGGAAATTCCTAAAAGACGTCATTTCCTACTATGTCATAGTGTAATCAATCCTGTAATTTATACCTTTCTCCATGGCCAAAACTGCGGGATAAAACCAGGTAGAAATGCAAAGAGAAAAATGACAATACAATTAAAATTAACACTGCCAAGGATATCTGAACTCAGTTCTCACATAACAAGTAAAAGAAATAGAACTGTCAAAATGTGAAAAGTAAACAAACCAAAAATAATATAAATAAAATTTAGAGGTGATATCCTGAATATTACAAATCTAGCTATAACTGAGGGTAGGGGTATTAAAATAATTAAATAATTATGGTTCCAAAATAAATAAACATATATCTCAAAGAAAATCACAACATAAACATAAGTTTTAAATGCTGAAATCATTACAAGAGATAAAAACTGTTTAACACTACAACATGGTGTAACGTTTCCGGGCAGTGGTTTCGTTAACACGTTATTTAAAAACATGCAGCCTCGCCGTTGGGCGCCATATTGTAATGTTCCGCCTTTGTTACGTTTACGTTATATTAAAAATATTACAGCCTCAAAGGTGGGCGCCATCTTGTTAACGTTCGGCACTTGTTACTGCTGACTGTTTATGTTGCGACGGCTTGCTCAGGGTAGAAACACGAGACTCAGTTAATTGAACACTAGTTACTTAAGAAAAAAGTTCCATATTAGTTTGATATATATTTATTTATTTAACATTCTGCAACACAGTTCACAGACGCACAGACGGAGTTTCAGTATGCAGAGTACGAACCTTTACCATTAAATATACTATTGCAGATAACAGTGCCACAGTCGTTTACTTAATGATGTTCTTAAAAAACTGACCCGAAGAAACTTAAAATGTGGCTACCTCCCACACCGGCTGAGAAATGATATATTAAAGTCTAGTTGCAGATGTGGGGGTTCTCGTCCTGCCCAAACGCGGCCTAGGCTAGCATTGCATGACACTTCTCAACTGCGCTGACCTGCCCTCACGGGCGACTGAAGTAACTCTCCCTGACGACTGACTGGAATAAGACTGCTCTCAGGGCGACAGACAGACGCCTCTTTTTGTGCTGCCTATCACCGCCCTCTCCTGAGATAAGCGCCTGGCATCTGCCAGCAGCGTCATCTAAAACTGCACGTGTCCCGCCCTCAACACGTTATCGACTGCTGCGCCGTCAACAGAAACTAACCTCTATTCCATCAAAAACTTGTTGACTTTGCCTGAAAATGCGCTGGAGGAACTAAAACTGTCAACGCATTCAACATCCCGATAAACTAACCTCTCATTTCGTATAACATTTGTTGACGCATTAAAACTGCCCCGAAGGAACTCAAACTTGTTGACGTTGCCTGATCCACAGAAACGAACTAATCTAATTAATGCTGACGTTTCCCCAAAAAACCAAAGTTCGAAATGAAACACAACCGGACTCCTGATAAATCGTAACACGGCAAACATCCTCCCGATAACCTACAAACGCACATGTCTGCCGGATAAACTATCACGGGAAACGAGCCACCACGGCTTTAAACCTTAACCCGATAAAAATATTAAGAAGCTTTCCAAAGCTTGAAACACACTAAAGAATTTTACACCCGAGTCCCGAAAAATTACGAATATTGCGTCATTACAATGGTTACAGTTTGGTTATGAAGTACAACAATTTGAAGGTGAATATGTATGTCCATGCTCAAAATTATTGCCCAAAATAACACAGTATACTTTTAAATACATTGTATAGGTTAGTAACATAACTGGCCTAGAATTCTTTTCAAAACTTAAATTTGATACTGTTGATTGAGTACAGAATACTGACAAATTTACTAGTTACCTGAAAGTAGCTATGTTATGGCAGATAACATAAATCTCTAGATATATATATATATATGTATATATATTGCCAATATTGATGCCTAGCCTAAGCAATGTCAGTTTCTGAAAATTCTGTATCTGAAATGTTTGGTTCCTGACCTTGTCCATGTGTTGCAACATGTTCTGGTTGATAGCAATACTATGACGTTCCTAAGGAGTATTATTTTTTCAATTGAAGGTTACTTCTTACAGCCACTAGCTTCTGTACCATGTCTGCGGTGAGACGATTTTTGAATGAAATGCAGCAAACTGAGACCAATTTTGTTCATAGACTGCAGATGAAGGTGGTAAGTTCATTATGTTACGATTGCAACACCAGCCACACAAGACGGCAGGACTTTGATCTCCGGCTCTTCAGGGGAAAGAGAGCAATTCCTACCCAGTCCTCCCCTAAGCGGTTCACAAGGACTTGTAATAGTTTTACTCAGCTATTGAAAAGTATAGGTAGCCCTAATAATTCTTTTAAACACCGTTTCCCTCCTGTCTTCATTTAAGTTGGGGTATTGCCTTATGTGGCATCCACAACAATTAATCGTGCTGCCATGTGAGATAAAGGTTTTGTAGTGCACAGTCCTTACCACCATATGGCAGGTGTAACATGTTTTGTTGTGTTGCATATAGCATCTCTTGACCAAAATCATGTTGATGTCCTGTATTCAGCAAGATTTGATAATATAGAAGTTACATCTAGTCCAAGATGCAGTGCTATTTTGGTGTTAAAATCTATTGCAAACAATACTTTATCATCAACAACACTGCTTCTTTGTATCTTTCTTGGATCTAGCAAGTTTGCAGCACAGTGTATAGGCCTCAGGATGAAGTTTTTGCGTGCTTGCAGTACATTCACAACTGTGGCTTCGTCACTTTTGGTCAAGGGTGATGCTGCAGATGAAGATAATACTTGTTTCTGTACCTCAGACATAAGATGTGGAACATCAGACAGAAATGCGCTGTCAGATTCAGATTTTGTTAGAGCTGTCACAATTGGTTTGAGGAGGGACAAACTTGTAATTTGTCATCATCGAGCACAATTCAACACAGTTTTTTTTTATCAGTTTTGAAGTCTTCAACGACGACAGTTTGTTGCAAAGCAGCTTTGTGTACAAGCATGCTCTCAAACGAAATGGCTACGGAATCCCCAGCTTATACTAGGTTGAGGTTTTAAAGATTGGTGTTTTTTTGCATGCAGACCTTGCTGCTTTCTTTGGAAGAAGGCCAGCACTATGTATGTATTCTTGATGCACAGTCTTTCATTGTTTCCAGCGCCACATACATCCAACATAGCTTATGTTTGTGTTAAGCTGCCATGCCAGACACATGGAACTGGCATTGTCGGTTACCAACAAAAGAAATTTATGGCTGCCTATTTCTTCCAGAACCTTTTCAACTTCATGATATATGAACTTTCACAGTTTCCCGTTCTGTACCAGGCTGAATACTCTTGAAGAATACTGGACTAGGCATTGCAACAATAAAGTTGACAACACCTTCACCACAAATGTTAGTCCAGCCATCTGTTATTAGAGCTGGGCAGAGTGCATTTTTAATCTGTTCATGTGTAAAATGTTGGACCCTGGCATACTCTGCATCCAAGAGGGTTGTGTTGTGGGCTTCGTATATGAGGTCGCAAGCTTTTCAGTGCATCAACCCAGTACTGGCTATCTAGTAAAGCTAATGGTGCACTTGATGCATGTATGGCTCTTGCTATATTTTCATCAAGTTTATCTTCAGCAGGTGTGATTTTGTCAGCAAAAGATGCTAAAACATTTTGCTTCAAGCTCTTTTGTGAGATTGTATGATCTAGAACTGGTGTTATAGATTTGCTTCCTGTGCAATGCATTTGAACATTACAATTTGAGCTTAAAAAATAATGCAAGGAACTTATCTCACCTAAAGCAGAAGCCTCTTCGCAGGTCGGTCTTAAAGAAGTAATACAGTTTTAGTCATACATTCTACCTGGCATTCACTCGTGTTGGTAGTCTGGAACAAAGAAGGTATGAATTTATTGCAACAGTGTTACTGTTACAGATAGAAACTGTGGGGCACGTGAAAAGTTCTTTTGAAATATTATCTCGGTTATACTTTCATGAAACAGTTAAAGGTGCTATTGCAATTAATTTTGTGACTTTGTTAAAAATTTACTAACTACAGTAAAACCCTGAAGATTGCATTCTTGATAAGTTTACACCTGGTCTATAAACAAGTAGGTAATTTGATCCATTTAAGAAGTTTACCTGGTTAATAAGCTCAAATATTTCAGTCCCTTCAGGAATGTAAATCTACCAATATAAACTTTTAAAACAAAAAGACCAGGCAAAGCCATTCACATGAACTTGTTCTTTTCAAATACAATGTGAAAGAATTTTTACACAAAACAGGTTTTTACAACATTTTTGTATTAATCGCATTGCAACTAACAATTAAATGTTGAACAATGATAAAGATACAGTTTCAAAAACATGCTTTCATGCATTGCGGAAACATAAGTAAAAAAAGTTGAAATTTCAAATATTCCTCAATTGAAGCAATATAAAATAATATTGAAAAGATTTCTATTTTTTTTTTTAATGAGCACTGTCTGTTTGGTGGGGGTGTTTCATTTCCTAACAGTACTGTTATGTTTTAACACATTTTAGTTCAAATAGGTGATTAGGTGTGGGAGGGAAATTCTAAAAAACTAATATCAGTATTTTAACACACACAGTTGTTGAGGATTAAAGCTTATAGTGATGCAGAGGGGACGATAAGTATGGCAAGTATTGAACATTGTAAAGAAGGGGTTTACAGTAATTCATTCCAAGGTTTTTTTTTTTTCTGGGTGTGTACTTACAGTAGAATTAGTGCCCAATGTAGGTGTTGAAGTTACTGGTGGCTTTGTTTCTTCATCGGTGAGATGTCAATGCACATAATGTACTTCATCACTGTCGTTGCCATCAGTAAAACATCTCTTGATTTCCAAGGGACATTTGCTGCAAGTAGTCACAATATGTTTTGTCATTCTGGTGACATTTGGGAATCTGTATTTTATTTTGCAGTAAATACATATGGCAATGCTTTTATCTTCTTATATAATAATAATAACCTGCAATTGGGCTACCTCCCGGTGGCGAGCTCTCTCACCTCTCCCCAAACTCCACTTCCATGCCCTTCCTGAACTTTGCAACCCCCCTCACAGATGCCAATTCCTCCCGCAACACATCATTCCACCGTCTCACAGATCTCACAAGCATAGACTGCCTACCCCGCTCCGTTCTCCTTTACACCCTCTGAAGCTTCTCACTGCTGTTTCCTCTCCTTCTAAAAATCCCCTTACTTAGATGTTAGCATTTTGAAATTTTTCCAGATATCTGACTGCTTCCAAACCACCTGTAAGAAATATTATTGTTACAGATAAAATGGTATTCATGTTTTAATCAATTAATCACAAATTTACAATATATATATATATATATATTTTTTTTTCCTAGCAAGCTTTTATGCAGTCAATACATACACATTATTCAAGTTAAATTATTTTCACTATTTACTGTTAGTAGCAGATGTTCAAGGATTATCAAAGCCTGTGTATTTGTACTTGTATATACATCCATCACTCACTAATCATTATGTTGATATTTGAATTCAATAACATTTCTGTACATTCTAAGGTGTAAGTTAATAGCACAAAGCTACCTAAAATGTTTAAAAGATGCTGCTGTAGAAATAGTTTGAACTCTGAAGTAAATATGAACAAGGAATAACATATAATTATTTAACATAAACACATGCATATACGGATTCTTTAATTTAGGTATTTGTGTTTCAAATATTTTATTGTGTTAACTGATTAAGAATTAACACTATGTTGTAGTTTTTAATGTTAGTGTAAAGGATAACACAAATTTTATAACATAAAGCCAACACCTAGCAAAGCAATGGGGTTATAGTAAACTAGTAAACATGTGTTCAAGTTAAAATACTTATCCCAATACATTCATAATGTAGGCCTACACAAATATTAAAAATGATACTGGCATCTTTATTATACATGCTTCTTTTCATTCCCTGAACAAACAGTATAGAATCCTGCTGCTTTAGGACAAACACTTCTAACAATGCCTCTGGTAGTGGTGTTGTCTTACAAAAAAGTGATGCCAACATAAACAATCAAAACTACAAAATCTAAATATTAAATATTGGTTTGAATATAAATATTCAGACATAATACAAAAAAATAACTAGCTTGAAAAACAAATAACATTTAATATATTAAAGTTAAATAATCAATTTTTCTGGAAATTTAACCAACATGCAGGTGTATCTAATGCATCTACTCATGAGTGTATTTACTTACACAATTTATCTTTCATTATTTAAACTTCCTTTACTGTATAAGACACTTGTTTGTGATACATTACACTTCAGCATCAGGTAAATGGCTATACTAATTTATTTAGTTTTTACACATTATTTATATTAGTGTTATTAACTAGTACTGGCAGGGGAGAAATTAGTTTTATTTATGGGAGGTGGTGGTAGTCCACAAGGCAGCAGAGTGGGGAAAGCGTTATGTACCATCATCAGTTTTACAGTCACTTTGTAAATGTATTTAAATACTTAAACCTTAAGTTAATTTACATGGAAAATGTAAGTATAGGTGGTGAATATAGCTCAAATTTTGAAGAGCTCTTAAGGGGTTATTATATATAACATAATTTTTTTTAGAAACCATTGAAATAAAAGATTATAATGAGTACAATTATTTCAGAATTACATTGTAATGTTATAGGAGGGGAGAAGGTAAATTCTTAGTTAATTAATACATAACAAACCAAAAATATTTGTATTATAATAGATATTTAAAATTTACCCAAAAATTGTTCATAATTGTTGAATTCTTGATGCTGAATGGAAGCATGTCTTTTAGATCAATAATTGGGATGGAGATCCATCTTGAGGGATTATTGTTTGAATAGGAACAGAAAATCCTCCTCAGGGCATAATTATTTGCTGTATTTTATTCCTCCTACATGTTGTAACATGTGCCCTAATTTTTGAGTCACTGTAGAATAATTGGTGTGCTACATTGCAGTGTTCATTCTCTCCACTGCTGTTTTCAGCCTTCAGCCAGGTGATCAGCATAATAAAATGCCTCCATCTCCTGTCTCACCACCATTATTCCTCCTTGATCCTGTTCGTCTTCTCTCTCCTGTATTCCTGCTGTTATATATTCTTCACACCTCCTTGGTCATCCTTGGGGTCTCGTTCCTGTGTGTTTCAGTTCCATTATTTGTCAGGGTACCTTCTCTTTTCTCATTCTTTGTACATGTCCAAACCATTACACTATCATGCATATTGTAGGTTAATATTATAAGGCTTGTTTTACACCTTTAGCCACTGTCTATTTTATATTATGTAACTCATTTAAAACAGTTCACAATTTTTGTAATTTATAAAAACAGCTACAGTAAAAACTTGATGGATCATTTCCCGAGCGAGCAAAAGAAAAAAAAACAAGGCAAGTGGACCAATAGTGCATGTGGACTTGCGTGTACTTTTTACCTAACGTAAAATCTGAAGTTATATTCTACTGAGAAAATAAAACTTTGGAAATCTCATTAGGAATCATTATTTACGAATATGTTGCATTATGGGGCAATTTACACATATATGTACTATTTAATGAAATACATGATGGACTATAATGTAAACATTTACCATTTGAGTCATTAAGTCTTTTTGAGTTGTAGAAATAACCTTTAAAAATAAATATGCTCTACTTTTTGTGGTATCTACAGTATTACACAAATATCATAAAACACTTATCCCCTAGCTTATAAGAACAATTCTATTGCCTTCCATCAATCTGAAGATGCTTTTCTCACAGCAGGGTGGCATCTAAGTTCCTCCCTATTTGTAGAATGAAAGCATGCTTTGGATGAAACCACAATTTCTGCTACCTGAAGTTGTGGAAATTGGGCCACCCTTCCTCTGATGCAGCAATTTAGGGACATCTGAAAGCGGAACTATCGGAGAAAGAGCGGCTCAGCTTCAATATTTACAGTTTATGTATGTGTGAGCTGCTTATTCTAATTGCAGTAACCACCACATATCAACAATGACTATCATTGTGATTAGCTAAGGCCAAGGCAAGGTGGGTGGCTAAGTATGGAGAGTCCCGATGGAACAAAAAGTGATAAATACTGGAAAATAACACTTCAAAAAATTATCCACATGCACTCTCTCAACATTCTTCTAAAGGAAAGTTTCTCCAGACAGTACAGAATAAATGATAGATGCAACAAAACTGTAAAGGGAATGATGCATTGAGGTTTTACTGTATTGTGATTTACAAGCAATGCCCTGTTGTTGTTTTTGTGTTACATATTTTGTAAAGTTTTATGTAATTCCATTTGATGTTGCAATTTTCAGCACTGTATTTTCTCATTAGTTTAGTTAGGCTGTTACGCATACCTGTTGTGTAATATGTTGTACAATGCCGTATTTTCCACAGCACACAAACGATTTTCCATTGTACACTGAAGCAATCCAGTTCTTCAATCATCCTGAGACCATGGTACGAATCGCAGTGCGCACTCTCACCTTAAATGTCTACAGAGTGGAGGACAAATCCATGTTGAAATTCATTCGCGATAAGACCGCTGCACCATACTTCTCTAACCTTGTATGGTTCATAGGGAACCATATTCTAGAACTGGACTCGTGTGTCAGAAATGATGCAGAGTGAGTATGTTAAATTTTATGCTACTGTTATTTGCTCTCTCATTGTTTATTATGATAATCCAAATTCAAACAAATTTATTTTGTAATCAAGTTTGAAATAAAGTAGATTAAGAAGATTGACATAAGTTTAACCCATTGTGTTGTTGAAGGAACTTCAAAATTGGTATGACGAATAAAGTCTCTGTAAAATGATTACGAAATAGTCCAAGATTACTGTGGCAGAGGATACAGAATTTACTAGTCTGATTTATTATTATTATTGATTGTTATGTGGCCTGCATTTTGAATGTATTAAGTTTATTGAACATTAACTAAGATGCAGTGGGCCGAACTGACTGGTGGAATTTCTACAAGAAAAGCTGCAGGTGCCTTCAGCAACATTAAATGTATCAAATTTTGAAGTGGTGTGAATTATATATTGTTTTTGGTTGTCCTATAGTTTTCATCAATTTGTTTCATTCTCTTTAAATTTTGTAGGTTGAATTCACAATTATAATTTTGACTGTAGCAAGGTGACACAACCGGGAGCCCCAGGGATGAGATGGATGACATTGTCTTATCTTATATGGTTAAAGCACATAAAATGATTAAAGTGCCCTTCACCATAGCTCAGAGCACGAGTTAAATATGAGGGTCGTGTGGTCAATGGCCCATGGGTTCCTGCAGTCCTCTGTCAGAAGTTGTAGATGGTGCATGTAATACAATGTGGTGTACTTTTTTTACTCTTACATGTTGGTGTTACACTGGTTATGGTGAGTTTGTATGACTCTCTTGGCCGTCTCACACGCCGTTAAAAATGTCCTAACCAACCTAAGGAGTTGAGTACATTGGGAAAGAAAACTCTAGTGGGGTGAAACAATGTACTTTGTTTTCACTTCCCTTTAGTAGATGAGAGACAGTGGTGGTGTAATGGTTAGACTGCTCACCTTTTACCTAGACGAACCAGGCTCGATTCCCGGCTGGTTGCTCCCAGATTTTTGCATGTGGGAATCTTGCCGGACGATGCTGCTGATCTGCAGGTTTTTTCAGGTATCTGTTATTTCCTCCACCCTTGCATTCTGATGCTGCTCCATACTCACCTCACTTAACCCTCATTGACTCTCAAGACCTTGATGTTAGGAGCTGCCCAAATATCTCTCCACACTCTCCTTGGTACATGACGGTATTACTTACATAATAACCATCGTATAGCACATGGTCTTGGGGCTGGGTCTGCCGATAGTCGGCACTTAGAAAATGGTACAAAGCCAGATAGTGAATTAGTGATTGTGCGAGGTGCGATGCCCTGTACAGTAGTCGCAGGATGGCAGGTGACGATCCTGTTGGTACATAATTACATGAAAGGTTCCTATTTTAAATGTCTATTGCAAATGACTATGGTTACAGCAAAATTGTGGGTGCCGAGGGAGGTCACTAGAGCGACATGGCTCGGGTGCTGAATCCATAGTGGCGTCGTGGCGGCAGCTTCGGCAAGACTTTGCTAGAGTCGGCGCCAAAAATGTGAAAATACAATGAACCCATTTATAACTTAACAAAATACATGGTAAGACACTTGAAGGATATTAAAAACACACATGTGCCATACATAACCCCATTTAAATGCTGTAACATCTGAATTAATTACGGGAGCTGGTTTGGCACGACCTTTAAATAAATACCTATTGAAATTAAATGCTATGCCAGTTTTGGCAGTCTGCTGAAAGATGAAACACATATGCTAACACTCATTAATTAATAACGTAAATTACGATTTCAGAAATAGTTCAGTATTTTAGCCTTAATGAGTTTCGTCACTGGACGAAGCCAAGTTCACCAAAGGGGTGAAGGCAGGCATGCTCAAACATGTTAAATATATAAATTTTTTGTATTTGGCTTTTAATGGGGCTCTGACCTCATGTAGAACATGCCTCATTTATTATGCCACACTTTGATCGCACTACCACCATTTTATTCTATTTCCTCACACCATCACTATTGACATGATGTCTCTGGAGGAGGTGTCGTAGTGCGACCTACCCTGGTGTTCCCTTCAATGGCTGAAACATCTGACGGCGGTGACATTTGGAGGAACACCGTGCCAGGCTGCTTGTTATTCTGCCCCAAGAGTTACTTCGTGAGGTGAATAAACCAAGATGACTGCTTGAATCCCACAGTCGATGATGGCAAGGACCTTGTGTCGGATTCGCTCGATAGTTGGTCGATTAGGGCATGGTGTCCTCCAACTTGTCTGTTGACTTCGGTGGTACAAAAGGTCACTTGAGTGCTCATGGACACGTTCTCGTCAAAGGAGTGCAAAGGTAAAGGAAGTGTTTTAATTGTATACTCATAAAACATTACCCAAATGAATAATAAAAAAAAAGAGTGAATCCTTCCAAATAGATTAACTGTTCCGGTGGAGTAGCAGAATAGCATGCTTTAGTGGGTGCAACACAAGCTGAAGAAAACAGAATTTTTCTCAACAATGCTTTAGTATGGTCTGGTTCTGCATGGCCAATTGCATAATAATCTTTAGATGGATAGAAAGCACAACCTACTTGCACACCACGTCTAGGTGGGTGCAAATGCGAGGAAGTAGGGATCCTTAAGCGAGACGTAAAGTAACTGCGAATGCACTAAAGCTACTGTGTCTTCCGTGGAAAAAGCATTAAGGGCCGTGCTTTGAACAAAGCACAGCATGTATCAAAATGTGTTTGACATTCCAGACGTAATATAATTTTACATAGTTGGGAGAATGACATAAAGAGAATAACTGAATGTTGCGATGCTGAAACTGGAAATTAATGTCTGCTTGTGCTTCTTGCAAAAGCAACAGTAAGGCTGTGGGATACACAGGTGTAAGTTGGAGATCTGTTTCACGAATTTGAAAACCATATAGAGAAGCCAAACAAAGCAAAAGCTACTCCAAGTAAAAAAAGTTATATTTTTTATAATTATAAAAATTACCAGATGTTTACCCTTCTACAGTACCTCACTCTAAACTTTGCTCTACATCACTCTTCTGTAAGTTTCACGGCCCAGCACAAACAAAAATAATGACCTTGTTAGATTAGGCCAGAGTTAGAATTTATATCTGAATGGAAAATAACATTACAATAGACAATCAATGATCATAGACCGATATTATTTACTTAAATTAATACGTACATATTGCCTATATTCACTGCAGTAGATTTTATGTAAATAAACACAGCGGACTTCACAGCTGATATAAACAAGTCACATGACAATTTATGACCTAAAACTTTATATTATCAACAAACTTAGGCCTAAAATTTTTCAGAGTAGAAAAACTAGTTGCATTATACGGCCATCACATCATACGACTGCCTCCCTATATGTGTGAGTTAAATGTGATTCAACTGGCGTAGAGTAGAAGCGTTTGATTCAGGAAAAAAATATATTCATAGAATTGTCACTACATGCATTACAGCTGCAAACCATCATGGTTTTGCATTCTGTTACAAATGCTGACTGACAAGATTGTCAGTATGTAAGTAGGAACAAAGAAGAATACTGGATGGATGACTGGATCATAGAGGATAATTTATAATTTAGGAGAGTTCATAATCCATTTGAATGATGACAGCGATGAAACTACTACTGAAAAATGTGATGTCACATCTTATCTTAAAGTAGTGATGACTGTGTTTTAGCAGTTACGAAGTATTCTAGGCATTTAAAAGTTAAATTTTACCTGATTTATTTAAGAGTCTGCATTGAAAAATGATTTTAATATTCATAGGATTGTAATTATGTATATTTTTTAGAATATGAAAATGACAGAAACTTGTATAAGTTACCTCAATGTTTTTTTTGTGACCTGCATTAGGCATATAGACTATGGTGTAATGTAGTGTATAGTTTTTAGTTTTTTTACAACTTTATAAAATATTCATAAAATTGTAAACCAAAATGGTTTATAAGTTACCAAGGCACCAAAATAAGTGTTTGAGAAAGGTGAATCGGTAATTATATGCACAAGCAGATCCACCCATTATTAAGTGGGTTGAATTATCTTTGCAAAATTTCATTTCTTGCTTTATTGCTGCTTCCTGTGTAGAAATAGCAGTAAAATAATCGGGTAGCAATTCTGTTTGTCTAGTTAAAAATTTAGGGTGAACAGTTTCTTAAACCATGGATGTTACAGGGGTTCAAATTGAGCTTAAGGTCTTTGCAAAATAAACTGCTAAATTACTTCTGAGGAATATTCTAGGAATTTTTCTTTATGTATGAAAATTATTCTGGAAATGTTAGTTTTAGATGGAATCAGAGAATTGTCGAATCTCTAGGGTTTACAAAAATACTTTTTAGACGGTCATGAAATGAGACTTGTACTGATGCCATGCTTAAGAACAATCAAAATGTCACTTTCCATAGCATCTTGAGCATAAAATGCATGTTGTATGTTACAGCAGCAATAATACTATTGAAATACGGGCTGGACTGAATCCTTAATGCCTTTTATATCTTTGGCCATCAGTAGAAAACTTGCTGCTATTAATGTATAAAAATTAAACAAGTATAATTATGTGCTGCTATTGAATATGTAGTATCTAGTCAAAACAAGGTATTTGTAATAAGGGTTAAATAAAGGTTGGATAGTAATAAATATGAAACAGTGAAATAAATTGCAATGGAAATAAAACTTAATCTATGAAGTTCACATGCTAATAACACATATTAATAATTAAGTAGGTTCTATGGTAACTGTCAGATACTGCTGCCTGTCTAGTTGTGTTTGTAATTTCATTCCATTGGTTAAAATACAGCTGAAAGTTTTGTAATTAAAAATTTGAGTACCATGTCTTGTGTTCTCCCCTCCTCCCCCATCTGGTTGAAGAATAAGTTGTTTCTATTTTTGTTATGTCTGTGGCAGCCACCAGAGTCAGAACAGGCTGTCGGACCTCGTTGCTGAACACCTTGACCACCTACACTATCTGAATGATATCTTGTGCCTGGACATAGCAGATCTGAATGAAGTTCTTACAGACCACCTGCTCAACAAATTATTAATTCCGCTGTACGTGTATTCATTGACAAAGAGGAGGAGGCATTCACAGCTAGAGGTATGAAATATACATAGTATATTATTGTTATGAACAGTTTCAGTTGGCTTTGTTTTGGTGTACATATGACACTTCAATAGAGTACTGTCATAAAACGCAACCTTACAGTATTACAAACACACTATGCTACACTTGTCATATACTCAGTCATTGTTATATAAGGGTTGGACTCAGAAAAACTGTTTACTATAAAAACATTTTCATTCTCAAGCCAGTTGTGCGTAGAAAGTTAATACACTCTCATAACAGCCTAAACAGATAATATTATTATTCTTGTTATTATTGTTGGTGTTGCTATTATGTCAAATAGTTACTGAGATTGTAGTATCATTTCAGCACCTAATTATCAGATCAATCTTATGACCCAGTTAACCAATTATCTACAAAGAAATACAAAAGACCAAAGTACTACTACCATTTATTCACACTGTGCTTATTTTAAAATAAAAATTAAATAAATTGATTACTTTTATTTGACTCTGGTTGGCACGGCATATACTAAAATGTTTGTACAGCTCACAGGATAGTAAGTTAAAATTTTAAACATTTTGTAAACTATAACTTGCACTGCAAAAATTGGTAAGTTTTTTTGTTTTATGTGAATCTTCAGGCCTACTCATTCGCCTTGTCGCTACTGGTCTCTGTGATATGTTTACTAGGTGCGTTCAGGCATTGACCGCTTCTTGCATTACTAACGGCCTATTGAACTGTCCATTCACAACCTCACACTCACTACACTCATTCTTGGGGTACCCTGCAGGTACTGTTGGGTGGCGACCAGGACTTGACAAAGATTAAAGAAGGAGGTATGACGACAGATTCTACCAGGTTATTTAAAACAACACTGGCAATGCATATTCTGTTGTGCGGAATGGCAAACTGATTATTTTTCAAGACGGAACTCTTTTCCAGAAAAGCGTGGTTTGGGCATTGTGGGTTATCAAAGTTTGACAATGCTTCAGATATGGTGATGCGTGAGCATTCCACATTGTCTCATGAAACCACCACCTACCAAAAGCCACATCATGCAGTAAATTACAAAAGAGTTTTCGAATTTTCAACCCCCTACTTGATTACAGAGCCTACATCGGTGGCACAGAGATAGATGCACATGTAGTTGTGTCCACAGTAGTTCAGTTGCTGAATGGATTCATGTAATAAGGTCCTCTGCTAATGGTACAGGAGTCTCTTACACCATACCCTTCATAGTATCCCAAAGAAAATAGTAGAAAGGTGTCAGATCTGGTGACCGTGGTGGCCATTGAACAGGTTCCACACCACCCAAACCATGCTTTTCCCTATAAGGGTCCCCTTTGAAAAATGGTAGGTTTGCTTTCCTGCACAATATACTAAGCATTGTCTGTGTTTTGAATCATTCGGTATATCAATGTATGGAACAGTAATTCCCACGCTAGATTGCAGTGTACTGTGGACAGCGCACCTAGTAGCAGGGTTATCATCTGACATCAGGAACACAGGATTTTCAAACTTAGAGAGAATTGTGTTTAATTTTCCCTTGATCTGATATATTTCCTTTAACCTTAATAAAGCTGGTATTATTTTCTATATATAATTATTAAACATGATATTAAATTTACAGGAACTAAATTTTCAAATAGGTAACTATTTGCTAACCAGTGTAAACTTTTTTTATTTTATATAAATATTTATTTATGAGATTGTGTATATATTCAATATGAATTAAAGTGATCAATTATTAGCTTTGTTAAAGAGATGTTAGTGGATTCACCTAAGTTTCTACCATGATTATTTATTAGTCTGTCATTGAAGTGACATTTTGTTTAGGAATGCATTAATTGGCATTATTTAAGCAATATTATACACGTTTGCTGGGACTTATCAGTAATTTATATTTCCAAAACAATTATAATTCAACAAAGTTTCAGCTTGTTTAAACATCTAACAATCTGTGGATACCAACAGTGTGCAAAATGTTCTGGCTAAATGGTATAAAAGGTAACACAAGAGTAATAATAAAAAACAGACTTTACGAAATAAAATAATTTTTTTCAGGGGAGAAATAAAGCAATAATTGCACTGTGTGTCACTTTTTGTTTACTTATAGGTGCACATATATTTCAAAATCAACTTGCACATTTATTTTGCTACCCTAAAATCCAAGAAAGTTATGTTCTCCTAAATGTAATGTAACATAACCAGTTCATATAATTAAGTCACTTGTGTCCAGCATATACACAGTTTAAATTTAACATTCCTAGGTACACCACAATACAAAATCAAACATTTTTTTTGGAATAAAATTGTTTAGATGTTTAAACAAGCTGAAACGTAGTTGAATTATAGTAGTTCCTGTGAAATACATGACTGGTAAATTGCAGTCCTAGCAACATGTACAAGACCATTGCTCAAATAATACATCTGAAAAGGTACAATTTATGCATTCATAAACAAAAAAAAACTAATGAGAGATGATGTCACTTCACTGAAAGACAGAACAGAAAAAATTATGGCAGAAACTTAACTAAATATGCTGACATCATTTTGAAAAAACTAATAATTTATTGCTGTTATTCATATGGAATGCTTATTTTTTTGTATAAACTAACATGTGCATCTCAAAATCATGCAGAATAAAACATTCCCTGAATAAAAATGCTTATAAATAATTCATACCAGTACCCCAATTTCTTACAGCACAGGTAAGGACATTATAATTTGCATAAAAATGGCAATCGTAATGTTTTCATTTTCATTCTATTTTGCACCAATAATAACATACTAATGCTGNTACCCCAATTTCTTACAGCACAGGTAAGGACATTATAATTTGCATAAAAATGGCAATCGTAATGTTTTCATTTTCATTCTATTTTGCACCAATAATAACATACTATCTTGTCGCCAGGTGTAAAAACCTAGAGTTCCCACGTTTGCCTATGTAAGTTTCTTAGGCATGGGCTAGTGTATCAACTCCATGTGTTATAGTATTATGAAGAACCTGCACAGGACAGACTACATTAACCAAACTGTGATTTACAGTTTTCTTTTAAAAGTTGTAANGTGTATCAACTCCATGTGTTATAGTATTATGAAGAACCTGCACAGGACAGACTACATTAACCAAACTGTGATTTACAATTTTCTTTTAAAAGTTGTATATAATCCTGTCTTCTTTGAATTTATTCTCTCAACATTAGTATTTATGTCCCCAGCAAAAGCAACACACATATATTACAATGCCTAGCCTCTCCAGTCTCTCTTACATAATCTGCAATAGTTTCTGAAGTTTCATGAGGAGTGGTTTTTAGCTCTAAGACCTTGGTTTGTATGTTTGCTGATTTGTATTTGAAAAACTGCACTAATCTATAAAACATTTTCTGGCAGTCATGATTACTCTCATCAGTAGGTACACCAAAACAGGATATTCCCCTCAGAATTTGNGTTTGCTGATTTGTATTTGAAAAACTGCACTAATCTATAAAACATTTTCTGGCAGTCATGATTACTCTCATCAGTAGCTACACCAAAACAGGATATTCCCCTCAGAATTTATACAGTTACGTCAATACCATTAGGAGCAATAACTCATTTGATTATACATTCTGTTTTTGTTCTGGCTGTGGAGCTNGTACAGTTACGTCAATACCATTAGGAGCAATAACTCATTTGATTATACATTCTGTTTTTGTTCTGGTTGTGGAGCTTTCTTGACAGTTTGAGAATCAAAATAGATTTCTTGATTCAGTTTAGGAGTACAATCCATAGATCTGCAAGATGAATGGTTTTTAGCAGTGTGAAATGCTAGTGCTCCTTCGACTACAGAGGCAATTTGAGTAGGTATTGACTTCACCTAGAAAAAGATAGTATCCAGTGTGCTTGTGTTACTACAGCTCTGAACATTATTTTTGATTCTGTGATGCAGCGTGACACTCCACATTCCAAAATCCTAAAAGAAATCATTATTTTAAATTTTTACAAATGATAACATACATAAAATTTACATTTCTAATTTTTTAAATAATCAAGCAGAGTTGAAGCACTGTGCTGGTAACTGTTGAAGCAGTGTCAAATTAATAATTTATTTATGCTTGTAATGACGCAATATTATTAATTATCGGAATACGCGGTTCATTTTCTTTCGTTTTGCAAAGCTTCGTAAAATATTATTGGGATTTGAAATTAAAGCTGTGGTGGTTTGTTTATCATGGTAGTTTGTTTATCAGAGTAGTATGTTTATCGGGCATCCGGTTGCAGTTTCAGAAAATCTTAGTTTTTGTTAAGCGTTAGCATTAGTGATAGAAGTTTTCCGAACTGCGCCAACAGTTTGTGTTCTAGAAGATTTGGATTATCTATTACTTACGATGCAGTTAGAATGGCTACACAGTTCGGATAGCGTGGGAAGAGCGTGCTTGGCCCATGCTATGCCCGTATTTGGTTACGTTTGATACGCTGTGGAGAAGGGGGGTGGATACGCACGCAGAGATTAATACTCAGTATGCATATTGCCGACTAGCAGTAGACTCTCAGTGCTCGAGCAGTCGACAACCAGCGACTCGCTGAGGCCGCGTCGGGNTGCATATTGCCGACTAGCAGTAGACTCTCAGTGCTCGAGCAGTCGACAACCAGCGACTCGCTGAGGCCGCGTCGGGCGTGGCGCATAACTCCCACACCTGCAAACTTGAACTTGCTCGTTTATTTCTCCGCCGGTGTGGGAGGTCGCTGCCTCTGTTTTTCTTGCGATGCAAGTTTTAATGACGTAAGTAATCAATAAACCACTCTGGCGCTGCTACTTTTTCTGTTTTTCTGTGAAACCTGTTCGTACTTGGCATTGTAATGTTCCAGCTTATTTACTTCCGTATTTATAATAATGCAGCAGCACAGTTTTGGGTTCCATATTGTAACGTTGCGGACGTATTACACTGCCGAATGTTTACGTTGCCACGGCTTGCTCATAGGTAGAATACGAGACTCAGTACCAGGTGACGCCGATTAATAAAAAAAAAGAAGTTCCAGATTAGTTTGCTTTATACTTTATTTATCATTGAAGTTTCACAGTGCACAGACGACTTTCCAGTTTGCAGAGTACGAACATTCACAATTAGTTATACCAGTGCAGAAAACAGCGCCACAGTAGGTTACAGTTTATTAATGTCTCAGACTTGCATCGCAAGACTAAGTTACGAAGGCAGGAGGGATGTTCGTTCCCTCCTGGCACCCTAACGACCCCCCACACCGGCAGAAATAAGTTGATAGAATTTAAGTGACGTTAAACTGAAAAAGAAATGTGAACAAAAGATCTTACGGTCACGGGTGCTTGCCGGTGTGGGTGAAATTCTTCACGCCTGATGCGTTTTCTCACGCCCGATGCAGCTTCTTCAACGGTTGGTGACTTTCTCTCTAGGCGATATGCACCACCAGTATATATTAGGCAGGCCTATCTCCCCTTCTCCTAAGATAAGCGCATCCTCCGGCATCTGCCAGTANTAAACTGAAAAAGAAATGTGAACAAAAGATCTTACGGTCACTGGTGCTTGCCGGTGTGGGTGAAATTCTTCACGCCCGATGCGTTTTCTCACGCCCGATGCATCTTCTTCAACGGTTGGTGACTTTCTCTCTAGGCGATAGGCACCACCAGTATATATTAGGCAGGCCTATCTCCCCTTCTCCTAAGATAAGCGCATCCTCCGGCATCTGCCAGTAGCGTCATCCAAACTACGCTGTGTCCCACGCTCACAACATGTTATTGTACTCGCAACTGCGTCACAGGAAACTAAAACTGTTGACACCGTCCATTTCCAGAGAGAACAGAACGTCACGTCGCATAACCAAAACAACAACTTTCGAAACTAGACGGTAAACTGACTCCTGTTACAAAGTAAACAGCAGATGTCCTTCCGATAACCTTCAAAAGCACACGTCTGCTCGATAAACAAACTATCCCGGGAAACGAACCACCGCGGCTTTAACTTGAAACCTGATAAAATATTACGAAGCTTTCCAAAGCTAAATACACACGAAAGAATTTTACATCCGTGTCCCAAAAAATTAAGAATATTGCGTCATTACAGCATACCCGAAGATTGTATGTGAACTGTTTCAATTGATTGATAAATAAAAGTATAGAACAAATAAACCGGAACTTGACTAATTGTTTGGCGCCTTTAAAGTTTCATTTTGTTACCAACTGAGCTAACTAAGTTGTAATTTCCATTTGTCATACCT
The DNA here is from genome assembly GCA_002778355.1 of Clitarchus hookeri. Classification (NCBI taxonomy): domain Eukaryota; kingdom Metazoa; phylum Arthropoda; class Insecta; order Phasmatodea; family Phasmatidae; genus Clitarchus; species Clitarchus hookeri. Next base: position 32,099 of record NQII01002904.1, on the reverse strand, counting down.
TGACGTGGAATATTACAAATATTGCAGCCCTAACGCGAGGCTGCATTATTACATGCTTTGTGTGGTTACAACCAGCCTTGTAACCGTTACTCCTTAGTTACTTGCAAGTTAAAGTACGGTGAAAACAATTTTTTNAGCTTTCCAAAGCTAAATACACACGAAAGAATTTTACATCCGTGTCCCAAAAAATTAAGAATATTGCGTCATTACAGCATACCCGAAGATTGTATGTGAACTGTTTCAATTGATTGATAAATAAAAGTATAGAACAAATAAACTGGAACTTGACTAATTGTTTGGCGCCTTTAAAGTTTCATTTTGTTACCAACTGAGCTAACTAAGTTGTAATTTCCATTTGTCATACCTTGACGTGGAATATTACAAATATTGCAGCCCTAACGCGAGGCTGCATTATTACATGCTTGGTGTGGTTACAACCAGCCTTGTAACCGTTACTCCTTAGTTACTTGCAAGTTAAAGTACGGTGAAAACAATTTTTTTATGTAAAACACATCACTAAGAAAAATTAATTGTGAAACTCAAAAGTATTTGAATTCATAAATGAGTAATACATTTGTTTGTAACTGAGACATAAATTCTTGGGGACAAACTAAAAGTTACGTTTTAAACTTGTTTCTAACTAGCTTGAACGCAGAGTAGTTTTTGGCTTATGTCTAACTGAAATAGTACTTTTTTACTGATATATATATATATAAACCTAAGTATTATTAAAGCTGAATCATGACAATAGTATACACATGTTTACAACTTAATGCCTCAAAAGAAAATTACTAAACCATAAATGAATGTGTAGTACTGAAATGGAATTGCTGTGTAGGGATGACATCTGTAGAGCAGTAGTTGAACTCCATGCTCCATACTGTAGCACACTTTTATTGTTTGCTAGGCCAGATTGCAGAAAAAGATGACACTTAAGATTTTGTGCAAGTTTCCACCATACACCGGGCGTGATGGTAAAACAAAAAGGACTTTTCCGTGAGAGAGAGAGATTTGTCTATACACCTTATATATATNTACACCGGGCGTGATGGTAAAACAAAAAGGACTTTTCCGTGAGAGAGAGAGATTTGTCTATACACCTTATATATATATGTAGGATTGTTGAACGTGATTTTATTCTTTATAAAAGAATTAAATTACACGTACATTCAACATAGTAAAGAAACACGGACATTGACAAATGAATGGAAGGTTGCAGCGAGGTTGCAAAGCATCTGTGGAGTAGTGTAGCCAACCTTTACACCTCCCCCCTTGACGACGGTTGCCGCAGGGAACAAGAAAGCAGTTTNGTGTAGCCAACCTTTACACCTCCCCCCTTGACGACGGTTGCCGCAGGGAACAAGAAAGCAGTTTTCCGGAATGGAAGAAATTGGAAAACTTCTTTTTCTTTCAACAAGCAACTTCATAGAATGTCGGCGAGATCTGCCTGATGATTGGATATTGTCCGATCCGAACTGGATCTAACTTATTACGATTCAGCCTATTTCCATTTTCGATATAGACTAAATCGCCAACATTGAAGGTGTGCTGTCGTCAATTCTTATCTACACGTTTCTTATTTATTTGAAAACTCTTCACAGAATTCTGGAGAGCTATTTTGCGGTCTTCTTCGAGAGATGTTTGGTTGTCTTCCTGAAGGGGCAATATCGGGGACTTCTTTGTAAGTATGATGGTGCAAAGTGTGTGGAGCTATGAATGGTATCATTGTACTCGTTGACACACTCCTGTGCCAGGGTTGGCCAGGCTGTATGGTTATCGTTGTTAATTTTACACAGCAGATGATTTACTAATGTTTGGTGTAATCGCTCATTAAGCCCATTTGATTCATGGTGATCAATGCATGTAAAGACGATTTGTATTCCTGTTTTTTCTAAATAGTTCTTGAAGTCAGTAGAATTGATACCCGTATATTGATCTGCTATTAGGATTGAGATAGTATTTTGTTGGGCGATTGGGTTAATCAAATTTATAAAATCTTGGGCGTTCTGACCCTTTGTAGTGGAGATCCACGCATATCTAGTGAAATGATCCACCAGGATACGCATGCATCGTTTGGTGGATCAGTTTCCAGCAAAGCCTCTGACACTATTGAGTGACATTATTTGAAAAGGCTTTGTAGCAGGGCCTAGTTGTGAGAGTAGACCAATAGCACGACTACGACGAACCTTGTTTTCAATACAAATCTTACAGTTTTTAAAAAAGGTATGTATAGCTTTGTCCAGACGGTTGAAGTAATAATGTGGTCTGATGGTTGCAATCATCTGTGCTGGACCGATGTGACCATAATGTTTATGAACAAGTTCAATTATTTCATTTCGTAACGTGGGAGAAACAAAAATTCTTAACTTTTCTCTTAATATGTTGAGTATGATCCCNAACTAAATTTCTTAACTTTTCTCTTAATATGTTGAGTATGATCCCTTGTTTATACTCTATCTGCTTAACTGCTTTCAACTCAGAAAGATGATCTGTTAGGTCTTGTATTATAATGGGTAGATCTATTAAATTTACAACCTGGATCACATCTTCATTCTCAAAGTATTCAAGGACTGGATTTCTTGAAAGGAGATCAGCCATAATATTTTCTTTTCCCTTTTTATATATAATATTAAAGTCAAATTGAGATAAATAAAGAATTAGGTCTCCAAGGATTTCATCAGTTCTGGCTTTTGTCTTTAAATTCTCTAACGGTTTGTGATCACTGCAGACCGTAAAGTGACATCCTATTAAGTATTATTGCCAAAACTTTATTGCGTCTTTGATAGCCTTGCATTTGAGATGAGTAATGCCTAAACAATTTTCTCTATTTGAAATTTTGCGAGAGAAATACGTAACAGGATGTAGTATTCCGTCTTCTTGAGGCTGTTTGAGTGTTGCGTCGATACCTTTGTAGCTGGCATCTGTCTCTATGAAGACAGGTTTTTAGATATCGTAGATAGCCAGGATTGGTTTAGAGCATAAATAATCTTTAATCATCTTGAAGGTCTGTTCAAAGTCATCAGACCATTCAAATTTGACATCTTTCCTCAGTAATTGATGTAGTGGTTCTAGTTTCTGCGTACTATTTTCTATATATCTCAAGTAGAAGTTTATAGAACCCAGATTACTCCGCACACCACTCTTATCAGAAGGTCTTTAAAGATTTTGGATAGAGACTAAATTTCTTTGGGCTGGAGAAACTGTGTTCTTCGAAATAGTGTGTCCAAGGTACTTGACTGATTTGGCTGCGAACAAACATTTAACTAGTTTTAATTTGAATCCTTCAGAGTAGATAACGTCTAAAAATGTTCTAATATGATGGAGATGATCCTCCCAGGTTCGGGAGAAAATCAAAATATCATCAATGTAATTGATGGCGAACTCGTACAAATTATTTCTTCAGATTATATTTGACAATATCCTCTGGAATGTGGCTGGAGCGTTCTTTAAACCAAAGGGAAGAACTTTAAACATGAACTTTCCATACTTAGTAATAAAATAAGTTTTTTTTGATTTTGTACTTTAAGTGTGATGCACCAAAAAGCAGAATTAATATCTAATACTGTAAAATATTCACAATTTACAACTTTGTCGATCACATCTTGAATTGTTGGGAAAGGAAAACATTCTGGGACTACCAACTTGTTTAATTTTCGGAAGTCGATACATAGGCGTGATTTTCTTCCTTCGTCTCTCTAGTATGCTAATGTTACAGGAGACGCAAATGGAGAATCAGATTCTTCGATGATCCCGGCTTGTAGTAATGTTTTAATCTGAGTTCTGATTTCTGTATCGTCAGGGATTGAACATTTGTATGAGCGAGAGGTGACGTATTTGTCCCTAAGAAGTTTTATCTGAGCGTCTTGTGATAGCACTTTACCAATATAAAATTTATCTTTGGCAAACAAATGTCTATATTTTTCAATTATTTGTAAAATGGTTTGCTTCTTTTCATCATTCTCAATATGTTGTAAGTCAGCTTCAAATTCGTCTGTATTCAAATTTTTATTAAAATTTACTTTAATATCTCTATTCAAATCTTCAGTATCTTCTGGAGTCAGCATCTGATCATTATTTGATCAGTCTTCCTGTAGATCTATTACGTTCTCTCTATTTATGCGTTGAAAAATTCGTAGATTCTCATTTTGAATCAACTTAAATTTCTGAATAGCATCAATACCTAGCAAGAGATCATAGGAGAAATTATCATTCTTGACAACATAGGTGGTTATGTAGTCTGTAATATTTCCAATACAAANTGACAACATAGGTGGTTATGTAGTCTGTAATATTTCCAATACAAAGCATAATTGTAGCCTGGGCTGAAGTGAAATCGAGTCCGCTAATTGTTTTTAGTACGCCTTTTAGTTCTATTAATTTCAACTTTAGCAAATCAGCAATTCGTTGATTAATTAATGTTACATTTGAGCTGCTATCATAAACAGCTTTGGTTTTTAAATTGTCATTAATAACTATGTTTAATTTTATCAGCGGATCTAATTNGAGAAATTATCATTCTTTACAACATAGGTAGTTATGTAATCTGTAATATTTCCAATACGAAGCACAATTGTAGCCCGGGTTGAAGTGAAATCGAGTCCGCTAATTGTTTTTAGTACGCCTTTTAGTTCTATTAATTTCAACTTTAGCAAATCAGCAATTCGTTGATTAATTAATGTTACATTTAAGCTGCTATCATAAACAGCTTTGGTTTTTAAATTGTCATTAATAACTATGTTTAATTTTATCAGCGGATCTAATTTCGCCCGGTTACTCAGTTTAAATTCTTCTGTCATATTTGATTGTAGTGTTTTAGAGACAGAATTCTTGTTGCGACATTCAGGATGACCTACCTTTGCTGATGGAAAACCAAGGTCAGCACAAATTGAACACTCCTTCCGTAGAGCTTCATTTTTCTTATAAAGAGATTTTTTATAGATTTCGGACTTAACTGTCTTTTCTTTTTCCTTCTTACAAAAGCGTCTTCCAACTTTCGAAGCCCAGTATACAGACCATNTTCGGACTTAACTGTCTTTTCTTTTTCCTTCTTACAAAAGCGTCTTCCAACTTTCGAAGCCCAGTATACAGACCATAAAAGATAATTCAGTACCTTTAGGTTCCACTTCCAGGCATAGTTTCTCTTTGGAAAGTGCAAAATCGATTGAAGACCCTGCAGAGAGCAACTCCCCATAGTTGTCTGACTGAACACACTAAGAACCCCTTAGGTCGTGTGACATGTTCCAGCACCCCAACTGTCACGCGTCAGTATAGTGATAACTAGGAAATTACTGAGTGAAAATAAATACCATGATGCAATTCACATGCAAGGTGAACAATATAAATTTTTCTACAGATGGACTTCATCTACAGCACAGCATTGTGCAAAGTAATGTGAAGCTTGCTGCAAAAAATATTTGACAATATAATAGTTTTACATTAAATAAATGAAGAAAACCTTTATCTCATTCTTTTATGTCCTTTAATTCAGATTCATATATTATTTTATAATTAAATGCTACGAATGTATATTTTTGTTTACTGTAGGTGAATAACCCTTCATATTGCTACCTAAATAGGACTGCCTTTACAAAGACAAAAAATTGAACTGACTAATGGAGTTTTCTTGATAACTAAATTGTTAAACATTTCCTAAGTTATAAATAAAATGAATCATAAAAATAAGCTCAGTCACAAAATACTATTACTCAATATTGGTAGTGCTATTTTACTAAATTATGAAATTCGTTTTATGCAATACCATTACTGCATATTTCTTAGCATTTGTCCACTTCAAGCCATCTTGTTATTTGACTATAAGGGCGTGCAAATGAACTATTTTTAGTTGATGGCACCCCTAGCGGAGACGGCGGTGGAAACGGAGTCGGAGAGAACGACAAGCAGGCACATTACAGAGAAGGGTACTATGACGTCGGGGAGAAACATGTACTGTAAGTTCAGAAGTGTTTTAGAAAATTCTATTTTCGTTTATCTCTCAAAGTCCACTTTAATGAAAGGTCAAAATTTAAATGAGAGTAAGCACACATTCAATGATAAAAGAATGTTAGAGTGTGAAATACATGGCAAGTGCTTGAGAGAAATGAGTGTTTACAAGCCCCTTTAAAACATCAAAATTCAGGTAATTAAAGTAATTTTACACTGTTTTCTGCTATATCAAGTAAACGTGGTTTTAATACGACACTTATTAAAATTTGATTGTTTTAATTTTTCAGTACAAGTGTTGCATTATTTAAAGTGAAAATCAGGTAGTGAAACTGTCAATCTTAAGTAATTTCATTGTAAATTGACTTAAATAAGAACATTGTGACAGTCATAGTGTCGCAAATATGTTTCTGTAACGTGTTTCTTTATTAACTGTGAGACACACACTTCCGAGGCAACTGTATTACAACAATGGGGANATGAGCCCAGCAGAGCCGACGAGTTAGGGGAGACTGGAGAGCCTCTGCCTCTGGCATCTACCCAGGTGGACGAGGTGCCCTGCAGTACCTTGGTGCCGGACGGCCCTAAGACTGCGACTGCCGCCTCCAAAGCAGATGAGTCTAGCAGTCGACCAATGGTGAGCAGAGTACGACGATTGCCCGCCCGCGTCTGCTGAACAGCCCATCAGGGGAAAGCCAGCCAATACAAGGAGTCACCCTGGCAACCCACCAAGTATTTTACTTGGCCTTACCTCCAGCATGTGGCCTTGTGCGGATTTCAAGGCCGCCCTAACAAGTGACTAGTGGTTAGTAAGTGCCGCGATGGAGAGACAGCACAGTGAAGTAAGAAACAGTGCATCATTCGTGCCCTCCCTGAAATCGGCCAAGTAAAAATTGCGTGGGAACTGACTTCCGATGCTCTCCTCAAGTGACCTACTAACCCGGAGAGAATCCCACAACCCGAGCAAGAGAGGGCAAGGACCACAAGTAATAAAGACAGAGCTGCAGGTAACGCACTGCCACCGAGCTGCATTGCAGCATATAAAGGATGGGGAAAATTAAAGTGTAAATAATATTTATTTTCTTTAAGTGATCTTTGAGTGCTATATGTCTGTATTTTTTCATGTAGGTGACCCATACGTTATTGGTTTGATGTTGTATATAAATTTATTCTAGTGTAACTCACATAGATTAAGTTATAGATAGGAACTGGCCTAAGTGACGAAAGGCTTAGCGCCGACCCAGAAGAAACCCCATTGACACACTTAACTTACCTGCCATGCGACACATAGGAGAGGCCACAGAGTAAGGTCCTTTGCTACACGCCTTCAGCGCCACGGCAGGTACAGCTATTATCCCACACACCCATTGTGTTTGACTTTTTGTAAATACTCCCCATTTTTTTTGCAGTGCTAAAATACATGTGTAAGAATGTATTTGTTAATTGGAGATGAAATCATGTAGACTGAAGTAATGCACCCACAGCCTTCAGCTGTTCTGTGTGAGCGACTTGTTTTTACATAAACAAGAAGGGCACGCGCACTCACCCAATACCGGAACAAATCATGTAACACTCTCTCCCCAGGGGTTGAAGCCATTAGCAGGTAACTTGCCTCATCCATCAGCCGCTTGGAAAAGGGAGAGCTCTAAGAGGAAAACCAGGCACCATGCGCCAGCCCAAGCACGCACACAGAATATTGGGAAGTACAGAAGGCAATGATTGACATTTCCAGTAACAGTACTACACCACTTCTGCACCTGAATTCCATGAGATGAGTTTACGTCGCAACGGAGAAGTAGGGCAAATTGATGCATAATACATAACGATTTCTTTTTTTTTTACTCCAACTCATTGCGTGCAGTGACACATCACCCTAATGGAGAATCAAACCAGAGTCTGCTTGCCTCCAGAGCCAGCAGACAAGCTCCAAACCTGGGACACCCAAGGAAACGGCAGACGAGCCTCTTAAGCCAGATGTGCACTTGATACAATAACTCCTGCCCGGCAAACAGAGCAAAGCCAGTTGCCCCTAAGCGAGCGCCGGATACCGCTCATACACGAGGGAAACTACCCCGCTTCATTCCTTCACCAAGAGACACAGCAAGGGCTGTACCGACCGTGAAGGGAGGAGGCAACCCCACCGAAGATGCCGGAACCGAAGGAAGCCGAAGGAGAGTGCCGTCGAGTAGTATAAAAGGCCAGATGTACCCCCAGAAAACCAGTTGTTATTGCTCCGCCTTGATCGCTCAGCGGCTTGCTCTACCACAGCTGTGATAGAGGGCTCTCCTCCCATTGTCTTTACAAGAACCTACAGCCGTAGAAGTCTTTAACCCATCTACCTGCTAACCAGAAAGAAATCTTCAACCCCCAAAATACACACTCCACTTTGGAGTGTGTTTTTTCCCTACGTCTCCTCATGACAACACTAGTCGACAGTTAGGGTCCAAGCCACCCTTATGACTGCCTAATCCAGTTGTTCTAGCTTTCTTTGCCAACAAGCTCTAGCTTTCTTTGCCCTTCACCTGTTTTTAACGTAACTTCTGCCGATTTCTTGAGAACCACGAAGCCTAGGAGTTAGTACGGGTCACTGCGTTTATTCTCTAGAGAATAAATACGCTTGAGTCTAACCACCGAGTTCTAATTGTAAAGTGTCATGTAAACCTCTCTTCAACCTAGTAAGAGCCATCTCTCAAGGGAGAGGCAGGTGACTGCGGACCTTTCTTATCCGTGCAGCACGTATGTCATAAAATGCCACAGATACTGTGGACCAACTGCGCAAAGGCACTTAGTGCATACGTACTGTAGAGCCCCCTACTAGGTACACTCTGCAAGGAAGCGATTAGGCCACCCAAGTCAGCTAACACTCTCCATCCACCGTGTGCAACAATTCGCCGATTGGAGTGTCAGGCCTGACTAGGAGCAACCTGGTCACATCTAAGTGGCTCACGACAAAGCAATAGAGCCACCCCAAGTCAGCTAACCCACTCCATCAACCACGTGCAATTTTCTGACTGGAGTGACAGGACTGATGTCTCAATTGCGTGACTCAATCGCTTCTGGGTACTTTTAGTTAGGGAATTCTGTTGCCTGCCACTGCTTTGTTGCAGTTGGACCATAGCACCTTCTTTATGCCCATCACCCACAGAGAAGGGACAAAGTGGGTGGATAAGAAGGCAGCTTTGTCTCCTACAGCCAAACAGTTGTCAAGCAATCCATCCGTCAGCCTTTAGCTACTCCTCCCGTCAAGAACAGGCACAAGCCACCCGTTGACTGCAGGGGCCTCACCCCTCAGTCACCCCCAGTAAGCTATTTGAGCCTCCCCAGAAGACCTGCAGAGAGCAACTCCCCATAGTTGTCTGACTGAACACACTAAGAACCCCTTAGGTCGTGTGACATGTTCCAGCACCCCAACTGTCACGCGTCAGTGTAATGATAACTAGGAAATTACTGAGTGAAAATAAATACCATGATGCAATTCACATGCAAGGTGAACAATATAAATTTTTCTACAGATGGACTTCATCTACAGCACAGCATTGTGCAAAGTAATGTGAAGCTTGCTGCAAAAAATATTTGACAATATAATAGTTTTACATTGAATAAATGAAGAAAACCTTTATCTCATTCTTTTATGTCCTTTAATTCAGATTCATATATTATTTTATAATTAAATGCTACGAATGTATATTTTTGTTTACTGTAGGTGAATAACCCTTCATATTGCTACCTAAATTGGACTGCCTTTACAAAGACAAAAAATTTAACTGACTAATGGAGTTTTCTTGATAACTAAATTGTTAAACATTTGCTAAGTTATAAGTAAAATGAATCATAAAAATACGCTCAGTCACAAAATACTATTACTCAATATTGGTAGTGCTATTTTACTAAATTATGAAATTCGTTTTATGCAATACNGCTCAGTCACAAAATACTATTACTCAATATTGGTAGTGCTATTTTACTAAATTATGAAATTCGTTTTATGCAATACCATTACTGCATATTTCTTAGCATTTGTCCACTTCAAGCCATCTTGTTATTTGACTATAAGGGCGTGCAAATGAACTATTTTTAGTTGATGGCACCCCTAGCGGAGACGGCGGTGGAAACGGAGTCGGAGAGAACGACAAGCAGGCACATTACAGAGAAGGGTACTATGACGTCGGGGAGAAACATGTACTGTAAGTTCAGAAGTGTTTTAGAAAATTCTATTTTCGTTTATCTCTCAAAGTCCACTTTAATGAAAGGTCAAAATTTAAATGAGAGTAAGCACACATTCAATGATAAAAGAATGTTAGAGTGTGAAATACATGGCAAGTGCTTGAGAGAAATGAGTGTTTACAAGCCCCTTTAAAACNTGATAAAAGAATGTTAGAGTGTGAAATACATGGCAAGTGCTTGAGAGAAATGAGTGTTTACAAGCCCCTTTAAAACGTCAAAATTCAGGTAATTAAAGTAATTTTACACTGTTTTCTGCTATATCAAGAAAACGTGGTTTTAATATGACACTTATTAAAATTTGATTGTTTTAATTTTTCGGTACAAGTGTTGCATTATTTAAAGTGAAAATCAGGTAGTGAAACTGTCAATCTTAAGTAATTTCATTGTAAATTGACTTAAATAAGAACATTGTGACAGTCATAGTGTCGCAAGTATGTTTCTGTAACGTGTTTCTTTATTAACTGTGAGACACACACTTCCGAGGCAACTGTAGTACAACAATGGGGANGTATGTTTCTGTAACGTGTTTCTTTATTAACTGTGAGACACACACTTCCGAGGCAACTGTAGTACAACAATGGGGAAAACCAAAGCGTGCTCGCAAAATATGTATTGGAAGGGAGCGAGTGTTGAAGACATGTTCAAATCTAACTTTTCAGTTGCCAAAAATAATGATTTAATGATTCGACACCCTTGGACATAATTATGTTGTATGAACAAATAAAACACGTTGACTGAATGTTTACTAGCATTTTGAAAACTGAATGCGAGATTGAACATGTTGTAATAGCAGATTCAATTGTATAGAAAGTGATAGACAATATTGTTGGAAAAAAAGTGAAATTGAAAATTTGGTAAAATGCGTTAGTAAATAAGATTAGAATGGTAACACAGTGCATATGTACATTTTTTTTAAGTGTCCAGTATTAAATTATCTTTGACTCCATCAAATTATGTTTCAAATGCTACCTGCAGAATTGCAACAATGCTATTACGCTAATGTGAGAATAATCCAACAGAAATATAGAAGTTTTGTGAGGGAAAGCGTCAGAATCAGTGTTGTGCATTGTTCAACACTTAGACTTTGTGCATCAGTATGATGCACAGCTATATTTTGATTCTGGTCATGTGCATCACATTTATTCATGTGACTTTGTAACATCTTCCATACATTTTTTTAAAAATATGCTCATTTATAACTCATTACTCAGTCGTATAGGAAATAAATAACATTTTTTTATTTTGTATTGGGTAATAAAATGCAATATATTATTTTACACACTATGAAAATGTTATGTATTTTTCANCATTTTTTTATTTTGTATTGGGTAATAAAATGCAATATATTATTTTACACACTATGAAAATGTTATGTATTTTTCATTTTACAAATAAATAAACTGCATAATCTGTATAAAAAAAAATTTTCAAGTTAAATTACTCATTGAGGATTATGCAAGTAAATAGGATACATAAATGTTTAGAGGACCACTGTCTTGNATTTTCAAGTTAAATTACTCATTGAGGATTATGCAAGTAAATAGGATACATAAATGTTTAGAGGACCACTGTCTTGTCAGAAATGATAAGCCATTGAATAGTGTTGATTATGGTCAGGTTGGGGAAGTAAAGCACCTAATGTGTTACGGAAGGAATGACTTGGAATGCTTATACATTTTCCTGGATATCGTACAGCTATCTGCTGTCATTAGAATCACAGTTTCTTTAGGTGCTCGACACATTGGGTCCATCAGTTGGCTTCTAACTTTCCCATCTTATTTTATCATGTCCCTTTATACTTCTGGTGTAGTGTGTGTGACATCTTCCATAAGGTACTTATGGTACCAGTCACCAAAATATACAGCCATGGTGTCTTAGCCAGTGCTCGATGTGTTGCTTCGTGGCATAGGTGAAGGCCACATATTTTGTACAAATTAGTGATCCCACACAGGTCTTGGTGCATTTGCACTACTAAGAGTCACTGAAATAGGAAAGTTAGGATTAATGACAGCCCCCAACCCCTCCCCGTAAGACTAGAATGGCAGCTAGTCTTCACTAATTAATATTATTATTACAGATGTGACTTTTAAAAAGAAAAGTGAGATGCACCATTGTAAACATAATACTGTACGTACATGCATTTTCCATAATTGAAATGTGTAAGTATAGTCTTTAAAAGGATTGTGGTTGAACATAAATGTGTTACCTATGTGCAGAATACATCTATACAGTGATGTCTTTCTTTTGAAAATAGAAATTGTCTGAAAATTTNAAATGTGTTACCTATGTGCAGAATACATCTATACAGTGATGTCTTTCTTTTGAAAATAGAAATTGTCTGAAAATTTTAGTGAAATGTTTTAAATGTCTTAAATATTAAATGTTGTTAATGAATGATCTTTGTCTTGACAGTGTTATGGTTTGGAATGGTGTTGTGGTTGATTAATTAATATTTTTTACAGGACATGAAGCCACATGTGAGCAGTGTGGTATCTCTATTCCTTTTGTCACAAGTGTTCCTGATAATTACGCACAAACCGCTGGTTCAAGTTTTGGCAAGCATCATTCTCACAAAAGACATGGATATCTTTTCTCATGGTGCAAGTGACACTCTGGTTTTGTACAAACAAGCTGCACAGGTATGGTGTTATATTCAAATCTATAACTTCAGCAAAAAATAAAACTCTAAACTTGACAAAGCATAGAACGTTGTCATATTAATAAAACAAAACACATGCTGAAAAATGCATAAAAATAGTACTAATCATTTAGTAAAAGTAATAAAAGTCAACTTTTTTTTTTTGCATTTGTTTGAGTGTTGCAGTAAGTGATGTAACTGATAAGACCATAGTAAATGTTGGAATTGCAAGTCACTTACAAATTTATGCATGTGCATATGCCGTGCTTAAATAGCAGACTTGTCCCCTTGAAGAAATCATGGGAAATGAGGCTAAGCAATCTCAGAGACTCTGCATGATAAAGTCAAGGCACATAACTCAGTAAAAGTTCTAACTATATTTGTGTTCCTGTGAATAATTTCATACACATACAGTATTGCCATAAATTGTGGTGAAATTAATCTTGCGGTACAATATAATGTCATGCATATAACTCTATATAGGATTTGTGTTGCTGCGAATAATATTATGGAATTCAATATAATATAAAGTATATTATTATTTTAACTGTAAATATTATTTAGGATGGCCTAAGCTTTGAAATAGTAATTGTAAAGTAATATGGGGCATTTAGAAAGCTTTCAATGTTTCTAGTGTAAATGATCTTGGAACAAAGCCTTATATTCTTGTTTTAAGTATTTTCTTCAATGCCAAACATTTTGTGTTTATACGACGTGTTGGTTAAATTACAAGTACCCATTATATCTACCTGCAGTCTGTAATCGGTATTACTCATAGTTTGCTTTTAATCACACAAACCATGGCTTTCTTTATAACCAGCCTCTCTAATGTGGGTGTGTCAATACCTTTTGAGGTGACTGTATAAAATAACTACACTGTATTTCGAACTGTATTTCGTAGTTCTTTATTTTGTTCCAGCTTGATATTTTTGATCCGAGCTATGAAATTCATATACAGTAGAGTACCCCTTAACCGGAATTCCCTCGAACGGAACTCCCATTATCCGGAACTAATTTTCCAAAAAAATTCAAACGTCGCAAAGTTGTGCCATAACTTTCCTGCGCTCGCAAGAGGTCTTTCGTTGCTCACACCAGACTGTACATGCACGTTAGCTGGTAAACAAGCTGCAGCACGATGAAGAGACAGCCGGCCCAAGTGGCACAGATACAGCTATGCTGCATAATGACACAAGTGACAGTGACTAATGGTAATGTGCGACACATGCCGTTGGTTTTAGTAGTGTGACTTGCAGAATTTAGTTTTCTAGCGTGTTAGTGTACATGTACCGTATTTTGGCGTGTATAGACCGCACCAGAAGTTTTTGACGAAAAATTAGGGATAATTAATATTTCAAGTATAGGCCGCACTGAATTTTTGTATTCCCGTAAATATTGCCGAGCCTCATCGTGCTAGTGTGGCAACAGCAAACTATGGCAACGTCAAACTAATTAATTTGCCGTTGAATGTTATCGTTGCCGCGCTGCCTGGCGTCGGCCTGCTGAAAAGTGGCAACAGCGCAGTATTCCGCGTAAATAAAACTTTTGTATTTATGTTAAAATGCCTCAACACTGCGTTTAAATTGCGGAACATGTGCGCTGTGCGTAGCCTGCCTGCTCGGCCGGCTGTTGCCGGGCAGGCAATGGTATGGTGCATGTGTGCGTGCGGCGTCACACACACAGCTGTTGCTGGCTCTCATTCCACCAGAGAGAGAGAGACAGAGAGAGAGAGAGAGACAGCGTGACACACAAAACCTGGTGTTGTTCATGAAATTGGTTACGATGATTTACTTTGGTTGCAACATTAATCGTAGCAAACTGCCACAAATTATAACTCATCTTTTGGTCAACCAAGAAAATTGTGGTACTATTTTCTAGCTCTTAAAAAAAAAGGCGAACCTTGCAACTTGCATTTGCAGCCATTTAGATCAAAATTTGGATGCTAACACTTGGTTACACACTCAGTGCTCGTGCTCAGGAATGTTGAGCCATTGCGCCCGCCTCCTCGCTATATGAGCCTGATGCCTCAATGAAGTATGTCACAGAGAACCTTCCCTCAGAGAAAAGAGTGAGGGTATTGGATTGTGTGTGGCCCATGGAACAATAGATGTTACAGTGAAATGACGCAATTACTAATTAAAAGTGTGTACAAATTTCAACATAAGAGAAAAAGAAATTATCATTGCAAGAAAAAGAAAATAAATTTGTGCAACTCAAGCTCATTTCGTCTTGTGTGTATAAGCTTACAGATTTTACTGCGTTTAAGCTAAACACACGTATATCTCTCCTAGTGGTGCAATTTTAACTACCAGTATAAACTATTTTGAAGTACTCTTAAAACCACAAATTATTGTCCAGAAATATTTTGAGCATGGTTATCGTACTAGTGCCCGTAATGAGATGTAATATCTCACTATCCAAAAGAAACGCGAGGAAATATTTAGGCTAAAAAGTTTCTTATGTTAGGGTATGGAAAAGTTTTATAAGAGGAGATTAGCAATTCAGGATTACAAGTAGATATGCTTAGTACATAAGTTCACACATATTTTATGCATTAATATATATATCAAGTGTGAAGTACTTGAACTTAGTTAACATTATGCACATTTTAAAGTCCCAAGATCATGAAAACAATGATTTTAGGGTCTACATTTTTATCATTTTCATTGCATGGATTAAATATTGCCATGTCACAATAAAATTGAATTTCCAAACTTTGTTGCTCAATCTTTCTGCTAAAAGTAAATCCTTATTCTTCCTTCTCTCTCTCTTAAATCACATTTGTCGATCTTTACAAATGGTTTTTAATTTCTTCCTTTAGTCACGATATGGATTAAACAGGCAAATTTAAAATGTGATGAAATACACAGTCTACATGAAGAAACAAAGATAACTTCATGGTCAAATGCGTGATGCCTTGGCTAGTACAGAACGAATTAGTTGAGCAGTTGAAATTAATGAACACAATCACATTACTCTATGCAATGATATCAAATTTAACAAGTGATAACGTATTCTTGAGACAGCAGCGAGAACAAAATGCAAAACTCATTAGCACAAACATGGAGAAAACAATACTGCATTAAATCACCTTCCAGTAAAACTCCTCTGTTCAGGTTGGCACCGGACAGAAAAAATGCGACTTCCATCTGGGTCACCGCATCACGGTTCCCAGCGACGACAGCCACATTGCAGATCATGGATAGCAAAGGCATTGACTGCGAGTAGATTAGCCAGCCCACATCTCAATACTAACTGTAATATTTAATGGCGAAGTAAGAGTTCTGTAAGTATTAAAAAGTTTCTGTACCCAGTGTCGAAAATAAGTCAAAGAACGAGACTTAAGAATCTTAATAAATCAAACTACAGAAATTTTGCTGCGAGAAGCTAGGAACTATCAAAGAAACTAGCAGACNTACGAGAAGCTAGGAACTATCAAAGAAACTAGCAGACAATACAACATGAGCAAATTAACAATAAAGACAACAAACTGGACAAGAAAAATGATGGACAATAATCAGGATGAAATTATTTCTTGGCCGTTATCNATAAAATTGAATTTCCAAACTTTGTTGCTCAATCTTTCTGCTAAAAGTAAATCCTTATTCTTCCTTCTCTCTCTCTTAAATCACATTTGTCGATCTTTACAAATGGTTTTTAATTTCTTCCTTTAGTCACGATATGGATTNCTCTCTCTCTCTTAAATCACATTTGTCGATCTTTACAAATGGTTTTTAATTTCTTCCTTTAGTCACGATATGGATTAAACAGGCAAATTTAAAATGTGATGAAATACACAGTCTACATGAAGAAACAAAGATAACTTCATGGTCAAATGCGTGATGCCTTGGCTAGTACAGAACGAATTAGTTGAGCAGTTGAAATTAATGAACACAATCACATTACTCTATGCAATGATATCAAATTTAACAAGTGATAACGTATTCTTGAGACAGCAGCGAGAACAAAATNAATCACATTACTCTATGCAATGATATCAAATTTAACAAGTGATAACGTATTCTTGAGACAGCAGCGAGAACAAAATACAAAAATCATTAACACAAACATGGAGAAAACAATACTCCATTAAATCACCTTCCAGTAAAACTCCTCTGTTCAGGTTGGCACCGGACAGAGAAAATGCGACTTCCATCTGGGTCACANGAGAAAACAATACTCCATTAAATCACCTTCCAGTAAAACTCCTCTGTTCAGGTTGGCACCGGACAGAGAAAATGCGACTTCCATCTGGGTCACAGCATCACGGTTCCCAGCGACGACAGCCACATTGCAGATCATGGATAGCAAAGGCATTGACTGCGAGTAGATTAGCCAGCCCACATCTCAATACTAACTGTAATATTTAATGGCGAAGTAAGAGTTCTGTAAGTATTAAAAAGTTTCTGTACCCAGTGTCGAAAATAAGTCAAAGAACGAGACTTAAGAATCTTAATAAATCAAACTACAGAAATTTTGCTGCGAGAAGCTAGGAACTGTCAAAGAAACTAGCAGACAATACAACATGAGCAAATGAACAATAAAGACAACAAACTGGACAAGAAAAATGATGGACAATAATCAGGATAAAATTATTTCTTGGCCGTTATCNGAACAATAAAGACAACAAACTGGACAAGAAAAATGATGGACAATAATCAGGATAAAATTATTTCTTGGCCGTTATCCATATACAAGCTACAAAAATATCAAGTTTTAATTACTAGTGCATTTTCTTACAGAAAATAAGCTATTACAACAGCTCCCATAGTAAAATCTGAGAACTCAAGTATCTATCTTCATGATAGGTGTNTTACAGAAAATAAGCTATTACAACAGCTCCCATAGTAAAATCTGAGAACTCAAGTATCTATCTTCATGATAGGTGTGTGTAATTCATTCATAGATTCTAAAATTGTGGTCTTTTCAAGCTGGAAAAAAATTCACTTCTGTATTATTAGTCANTGTGTAATTCATTCATAGATTCTAAAATTGTGGTCTTTTCAAGCTGGAAAAAAATTCACTTCTGTATTATTAGTCATTTTGTTTTTAAAATGGCTTTTCTTTTAACCAGTGATAAATTACCCAAAAATTATAAATTTTATTTGCTGATAAATTAAATATGTTTTTGAGAAATTCACACACAATTTAGTTACGGTTTGCTTATTCCTTACAGTTATCAATGCTCAGACCAAACATTTATTATAATATTTAATAAATTATCAATATAAGTACAGTCATTTGGATGTGGCACTACTGTTACTATTGAATGATCACTTTGATTTTGAAATAATAAGTTTTATTTAAAAGGTACTCGCCTCTAAAAACATTTTTTATTGAAATAAATTGGTTTTCCCATCAAGTTTCATTCTGAAAAGTATGATTATACTCTCGTAACCATTGTCTCATGACGAAACTGAAAAATTGTTTCATTGTTTTTCACCCTAACTACATTATACTGTTGTCCAAAATATTTGTTCTAAGCCTCGGATACATGTTTGAAGTTTTCAATTGATTTTGGTGTATGGCCTATATCTTTTCCCTTAAAAAAAAATAAGTTTAAACTCTATTTATATTAAAATTTTTGTAGTTCCTACATGGTCATAAATATATTTAGAAACAACTTGAAGGCTTGCATTTGATATGGTCTCTATGAACTACTCCACTACCATGTCCTCTATAACTACTTGGCGACTAACATGCAAGGTCCTCTGATGAAACGATTTTCCCTAACCTACCCTAATGTAATATGTTTGGTGTGCGTTCAAAGTAATGCTCTAACAAAAATAATTGGATTGCACCTAAATTTCTTTTTTTAAAACAACAGGCTACTGTATCATGCTTGTCTGAGACTGGGTATGAATTTTAAGTTTTCTAAAACGAAATGTGTTCCTCTCAAAGGGCTCGGTTTCTTAATAGTAGGCCTATCTGACAAGCAAATTTCAGGTGAGGAGTTAGTCTGAATTCAAGTTAGTAGCTTGTGTGATAATTTAGAGAATGTTTTAAAGATGGATTACGTTATGTTGCAGTTCAACGTCAACCGTACTGAAACGACGTTACAGAAATCATTCGCGGAAAAATATTCTGGTGGTTGTTTAATCTCTAGAACATACAAACATCTTATGCACTTATTTCGATGCACGTCATTGNTTAAACTCTATTTATATTAAAATTTTTGTAGTTCCTACATGGTCATAAATATATTTAGAAACAACTTGAAGGCTTGAATTTGATATGGTCTCTATGAACTACTCCACTACCATGTCCTCTATAACTACTTGGCGACTAACATGCCAGGTCCTCTGATGAAACGATTTTCCCTAACCTACCCTAATGTAATATGTTTGGTGTGCGTTCAAAGTAATGCTCTAACAAAAATAATTGGATTGCACCTAAATTTCTTTTTTTAAAACAACAGACTACTGTATCATGCTTGTCTGAGACTGGGTATGAATTTTACGTTTTCTAAAACGAAATGTGTTCCTCTCAAAGGGCTCGGTTTCTTAATAGTAGGCCTATCTGACAAGCAAATTTCAGGTGAGGAGTTAGTCTGAATTCAAGTTAGTAGCTTGTGTGATAATTTAGAGAATGTTTTAAAGATGGATTAGGTTATGTTGCAGTTCAACGTCAACCGTACTGAAACGACGTTACAGAAAAATATTCTGGTGGTTGTTTAATCTCTAGAACATACAAACATCTTATGCACTTATTTCGATGCACGTCATTGTTTGTGACTAGTTACATCAACAGAAAAGTAAAATAATTGCACTTATGACCATAACAACTTATCTCTTTGTTCGTAACATCACACACAAACATGTATGTACTTATATACATACACACATTTACAAATACGTAAGTGGTTGCTTGTGTTCACTTTTTTTCGTTTTGCATGTTTTTTTCAATCACATTTTTTTGTTTTCTAAAATACATTATATTGGCTGGCTCCCTAAGGTGTCGTTTTCTTGTATATTCCAACTCTACGTACATATGCGCATGTACGTAAGTAAATAATATTGGCCATGCACATACATATATCTACTGTCATGTCTGCAAATTAATTATTAGTATAATCAGTGTCTAGTTTCTACCAATTAACCTCTCTGTTTATGACTACATGTGCTCCTCAAAGTTTTAATATTGTATCAAATGTTATAAATGTTGGAATGCAATGTTCAGTATCATGAAAGAAAATAAAAGAGATACTGCTTTTAAAAACTACGATGTTATTATTTTTCTATACTCTTGTTTTTTGTTAGATAATGTAAGAATTATTATAGAAGGAAATGCAACAAATGTAATGTGGTTACATTACAACGTAACATAATCATGCAATACAAATTGTAGTGCTAATTTCGTACTTAACAGATTATATTATAGGCTGTTCACGGTTAGTTGAGAACGTTTGAAAGCCCTGCCGAAGATATACTTCTCTGCCCAGTTTACAGTGACTCAACAGTGACAGTGGTACACGTATCCTATAATATTTCGTTGTTGTAATACAAGTATTTTGAATATGAAAATTGAGTGTGGGGGTGAATAAATGTATTTACAATCATCGCACAACAGATACAAAAAGCAAATATCTTCACAAAAGAATATATAAATTTACAACAAAAAACCACACATTCTGAGGTCAAGATGTACACCACAATGGAAATGGTACAGTCTGTATATGTCCTGTCGTTGAAGGGCACGAGTTAGTACCTAGTGTGACGACCGCAGTTCGTTTTCAGCTCCTTAAGCCTATCTGGCATAGATCAAACCAACCTTTCACAATAAGAGGGTTCAATCTTATCCCATTCCTTTTGAAGGGCAATTTTGAGGTCATTCCGGTTAGATATGGGATATTTGCGGATGTTTTCTTTTAACACACTCCACAAATTTTCAATGACATTAATGTCGGGACTGTGGAGAGGTAGCGAGTATATGGGGGCAATTATAGAGTAACCACATGTGCACCTTATGGGCCTTATGTTTCGGGTCGTTGTCTTGGTACAACATGAAACAATCCCGCATGCCCAATTTCTCTGCGCTCTGTGCCAGTTCTTTCCTCAATATGTCCAAATATGTACACATCTTGATCCATTGTACTATGTATGAAATTGAGTTTTCCCACACCCGAAGCCACCATAGAACCCCATACCATCAGGGACCCACCCCCGTGTTTCACCGTCGGCCGAAGATTTCTTTCTGCAAGCTCCGTGTTTGGTTTACGACAATTACTGACCTTCCCATCCGATGGAAACATTTTGAATTTATTTTCATTGGTAANAGCTCCGTGTTTGGTTTACGACAATTACTGACCTTCCCATCCGATGGAAACATTTTGAATTTATTTTCATTGGTAAGTATTACTGTTTTCCAGTAGTCAAAATATTTATCAGCGTGATCTATCGCAAACTGGAACCTGAGACATTTGTTCTTCTTNGCAAACTGGAACCTGAGACATTTGTTCTTCTTGCTGATGTATGGCTACTCGACCATTGAAGTCCTCTCTATGAAGGACTCTCCTCACGGTTTCTGGGCAGGCTTTTTTCTCCAAGACGACTTCTGCTTCCTTGGCAAGTTTTGGTGCACTTAACACAGGATTCTTCTTTATTTGACGTCGAATCCATCGCTTATCTGATGCAGTGAATATTTTTNTTTTGGTGCACTTAACACAGGATTCTTCTTTATTTGACGTCGAATCCATCGCTTATCTGATGCAGTGAATATTTTTCTTAAACTACAGCTTCTTTTTGTTCTCTATTCTACTGTAATGACACAAGCGACATGATATTTTGCACAGTAGAATGATTGCGATTCACAATTTTGCCTATCTCAAGTAGGGATTTACCCCTTTGGTAATGCAAAATGACCAACTTTCTCACCGTCACAGACGTCTGACCTCTTTCACATTCCATGTTGATCTACGAAAGCTTACTTGAATGTAATACTTGCCTTCATGCACTGAACAAAGGTACGCGTGGTTCAGAATGCATGGGCCCAACATGGCACGCCTGGTAGTCAAAAGAGGGGTATGTATTGGGCAGTGTACCACTTTCACTCTGGCGTTCAGTCTGCAGTTGTTTTAGTAATTTCCATTTTATGCAGATATAATAGAAATGATGTGTATCTGTATAAATCCTAAAAGCAGGATGTGTAATGCATAAAATAAACTGGGTTACCAGTAATTTTCGTTTAGAGGGAATATTCATTTCCAATCTAATGTCAGTTTGTACTAGGTGTACCGCTTTCAGTGTGAGTCACTGTATGTACAGTTAGCCTTGACATTGGCCTTTTTACTATATTCATGCGCCAATTAAGTGTTACTGTGAAATCGTTAAAATTGTAAATGTGTGAACAATACTCTTATTTTTACTCTTATCTGGATAAAACAGAGAGGAAATATTTTAAATAAATTGCATGGTCCCCAAAAAAATTAAAGGTACACCTTGAATACGACGTTAACATAGGGGACTGCTTTTCATTTTTTGCTGCCAACGTAACTGGGAACAAGTCAGTCAGCGTGTCAGTAAATATACTTGCTGTCGGGCAGTACTTCTCTTTTTGCAGGTTGATTTTAAAAGTGCTCAGCTTACTGTGAACCATCTGTATACAAGAAAGTTAAATTGATTGTTTTGGCAAACATAATAAAATTTGGAAATTTCGCACATGTATTCGTGAATTTTTTCTGAAATACAAATACCTGTGAAATATTTTCAGCCTCAAAGTTGCATTTAATCTGAAATATTACTGTGTGTCACCAAAGTGTATACTTAATGATTTTTTAAAACAAATAGCGGGCAAACTTGAAGCGCAGCACGTTGTAATAAACCTTAGAATACAATGAGATTTAAAAAAATTTTACGCATTCAAGCAAAATTTGTTTTGGTACCCATATTAATACATCAATTGTTGCTTAAGACTGCTTTGGATATAAATCAGAGCTATAAACGTTAATTGTTTTCCACACATTTATGGAAGCAGATACAGAAAAAACAAGAAATAGCAATTCTATATTTATGTTTTTACTAACTTATATTTACTTTACCAGAGTGATGCATTTCTGTCAAGGTTTTCCTTGCACCCTATGTCTGTACATGTAATTGCAGCACAAGATATCATGCAAAATAAATGCATCAATTTGGCAAAACATTTGCTAACAAAGATCTAAACAACCGTTATCCATGATTTCCCTTTCTTAGATTTTCTGTTTTGGCGTCTAAAAACCAGTTGACTTCAAATAACGTATTTGGCTTTAATTATGTCCCATGCTCTTTTAACATCAAAATTAAGCAATAATTATTAAAGCCATTCAGACTTTCTTTACATAGATGATAAAATGGATATGCAAATGCGCAAACATTCAGTTTGTGAATAACTTCCCAGCTATAAAAATATTGATATGGTGAATCAGAACATTTTTGTAGAAAATTCTTCTCTTCATTCATGTTCCACACAACTTTCCATGTAAGAAATCGCATGGTCGCAGTTTCTTACAAACTAGATAAAATATTTTGATCTGCAGCCATTTTGCAATGAAGTATGCTGTAGAACTAAGAGGCTCAAGGAATTTCAACATGTTTTCTTACTGCCTTAACCATTAAAAGTGTCAGATTTCAAAACTTTACGAGTTACGTCCCTTACTCGTCCAAAATGTGTATAATTTCTTCCTGTAGACCGAACCTAATGTGGGAGCTGAAGCATTCATTTCGCTGCTGCATGTTGTGATGGTTTCAGCCGACACATGCAAATACGACTTCATTTTTCAAAGAATAGACCTCTTGCATAAGTGTGGCATCAAAGAGTATCATAAAACTTACTTTGAGTTTGCACAGAAAAAGAAATAGGTACAAAACTCTGATATATTTTCACCTTTTTTGAAATACAAAATGCCAATTCCCAATATGGGATTACAAAATCTATTAAAACTGTAAAGTCCTTGGCCTGTCTCCTCGAGCAGGGGAGAACACAAGCCTTTTATACAATTTTGTCGTCATCTTCTCTAACATCATGGAGCGGAAATGCCCCTTGGTGGTGTCGTGGCTGGCCGGCATCACTTTGTCATGGAGACACTCAGGGGTGGGAAGGGGAAGCAGGCAAAGCTTCGAAACAGCACACTAGTGCCCCATGTGCCATTTGCCATTCAGCACTCGCGCAGGCAGCAGCAGCGAGATGGTCTGTCGAGTGGGTCCCATTGCACCAAAGGTAAGCCATGACCCTCACGTAGAAACAGCAATCTAAGGCAAGGTGAACTTACACAAATTCTTGATGTGCGTAGGCCATCACATCCCTCCCCTCGTGATACTCGGCCACATCGGTGTTGCTCACGCGTCCAGAAAATCCCGAGGCGTTGGCTGGCCAGACCGTTACCCCAGGCTTCTTCTCACATGGAACATGGGTCTTGATGATAGCAGCAGGCAGCAATAAAACAGACATACACCAGGGACTTAAAACGACGACTAGTAGAACGTAACTTTATACAATTTCGACTCTTACAAGGTAAGGCTGCTTTTAAAAACACATTTATGCATTAAAAAACCACATAAGATACTAAATTTATAATCTATAAGTGTATTTATATACTATATCTCTGTATTTTAACTTTTGTTTTACTTTTCCATACATTCTCATATATACATAATTTAATTTACTCCAACACTGAGTATATAGCATTAAATATCATTAATATTCTTTAAAATAAATATCATTAACACT
Organism: Clitarchus hookeri; assembly: GCA_002778355.1. Classification (NCBI taxonomy): domain Eukaryota; kingdom Metazoa; phylum Arthropoda; class Insecta; order Phasmatodea; family Phasmatidae; genus Clitarchus; species Clitarchus hookeri. The sequence continues at coordinate 7,597 of NQII01002904.1, read as the reverse complement.
ATTCTAAATACTGGGAATACAGCATTTCTTTAAAACATTAATTTCAAAATATCTTTTGGATGATACAATTTTCACATCCAAAATATCAAGACAGTTTACGGGATTTTTAGGGGAAGGGATGGCCCCGTTACACTACATTTGTGGGTACATGATATTTTTTACAATGGGAAATATGAACTTTTTCCGATTTGTTAGGAGAATGTGGATCAATAATCAATATTGTCACAGGCGAAAGGAACCTACCTATTTGGTACTGGCCGTGCCATTTCACGGCTAGCTTAACACTAAAAAAAATTGATTTTTGAACGGAGGTAATGAGCTTCAACTAAAATTAAATCATTTGATTGAAAGTTTAAATCTCTATATGAAACACTACTCTTCTGTTCCATTTTTTTGGTGATACGTAATTAAGTTACGTGTCACATCTGTCCATATTTCTTCTAATTTTGTTACTCACATTCTCCAAACAAATGCTATGGAGTGACTACACATGGTTTTGCAGGTGCATCAAACTTCTTCCCAAAAATACTTTGGATGGAGCATATTATGAGCACTATGTACTATATTATTAAAAAACAGAAAAAGTAAATATAACACAACATCCCAGTGAGTTACCTATCAGATTGAAAACTACGTAAGGCAATTTTAATGTTTAGATTCACTCGTTCTACCAAATTTGCCTAAGGGTGGTGCGGAGCAGTCTGCACCATGTGTTGGTTACTACAAACACGGGCGAGCTAAAAACATTTTATAATCTCTGCATTACTACCTTATAAATTCCTCCTGCATTTATGGTACGTAATGGAAAAAATAAACAAAATTTGCTGAAATTATCTATGACGACAGGGACATATACATATCTCACACTATGAAAATNCCAGAGGCACTCCGGGGTAACGGGCCCATCAGACCAAATAAATGGGCTCCCAAGGATACAATGCCACCATACTGGCATATTGCTCTTCTCGTTTTTGATTTTTCGGCTTTGCATACTGGCACGCATCGCAACACTAGACCCAATTTTCCATGTTGTGCACTCGTAGCCACGTAAACAGTTCTAACACATGGGTAATTCTTTATCCAGTCCTACGTGTCTCCTCGTAAAAGGATTCATGATAATATTTAAAAACCATTGCCCTTAGTTTTCAGGTACAAAAACTCTGAATTTGCCTCTTTGTGTCCATTCTCCTAGAAATCCTTTATAACCTACGTAACAAGAATTTCCGTTTTTAATTTCAGAATATATCTGTTTACAATCTGTATCAGAATTTTGGTGTTCTTTTACATCTGTAAAAGCACTGGGAAACTTTAGCAACTTGTTTCATTCCAAAACATTTATACCAGCAGAAACTGAATCGGACAACGGACTATCCACATGGGCCCCATCTTCCATTTCCTCAAACTCGTTTTCGCAATACATGCGTGACAGCTCCTCCGCCATAGAATTATCAATCACCGTTATACGCTGCACAGTAAATTTAAAGCGAGCGAGGTGCACTAACAACCGTGCCAATCTACCAGCTGGCTTTTGTGAGTTTAAAAACCAGCTAAGAGCCTGGTTATCCGTAAGTAAAATAAATGGAGCATGATCTAAATAATCTGAAACCTTTTCCATTGCCCTTATGCAACTTAAACATTCTTTTTCATAAATAGTAAATTTCCGTTCTGCCCGAGTTAATAATTTACTGACGTATGCTATTGACACAAAATGACCGTCTTTCTTTTGATTCAAACACGTCCCAACAGCCACGGAGCTTGCATCACAGTACAAAAAAAAAATTCTTCAGAAAAATTGTGGAAATGCAAGATGGAATGATTAGTTGACATTTCTTTCAATTTTTGAAAAGAGTTTTCTCGTTCCACGTTTTACACAAAAGGTGAATTTTTTCTTTTCAACTGGTTTAATGATTTTGTAAGTTCAGAAAAATGGAATAAATTTACTATAAAAAGCAACTATTCCTAAAAATCTTGGGCAGACAGGTCCACTGGTACAACCCCCAAGGGATACAAAACTCTAATGGCACTCTACTGCCCTGATGTAATTCGCACCGTAAAAAAGCAGAAAAGGTGAAATATTAATCTCTTTGCAAGTGTTGAAATATTAATTTCTTTGTAAGTGTTGAAAAACAGTTTCCATTACTGGTACCGGATATGAATCAACTTAGAATTTTTTATTAACCTTACTATAATCACATATTAACTGATAGTGACCCGGTGTTTTTTTCGGTAACAAAAAAGACGGGCTTGCATACGGACTAGTGAATTCCTCCACAATTCCCTGTTCCTTTAAATCATTGACTAACTGTTTGAATATTTGCATTTTGGGCACGGACACACGATAGGGCACGCACACTATAGGCTTGCTATCTTTTCATTTCAAAACAACAGGAACCTCTTTACAATGCCCTACTTTTGACGTAAGCACATCACTATATTCTGTCTTTAACTGGTCTAATACGTTTACTATCTCTTCTGATTGTTGTAACAACTGAATCTTTCGACAACGGGAAGGCTTAATTTACAAAGCAATAAAGGTCTCAGGGGAAAAACAAAATTTCAATACTTTTCGTGCTACATCAATACATGTGTGGGTTTTGCCCAAAAAATCAACATGCAACATTGACACCTGCCAAAGCTGAGGTTTGGACGTAGGTGTTGTAATCTGTTCTGTGGCGTGAGGTGCCAACACTTAATACTAGTCCTCAGTGATCGGGCGTAGGAATGCTTCGACACTGTTGTTTAATGGTCCAATTCACTAATGAATGAATACAGGGTAATTCATATTTCACAAATCGAGGTTTTATTGTTGCATGAACATGTGAATTGATACCTGAACCCTTGAGACAACTCCCTCCCTTTTCTACGTATGCTCCGTACAATTCGCGTCGTAAAA
>NQII01002903.1:290101-308790 GCA_002778355.1 Clitarchus hookeri | reverse complement strand
AAACCGAACAACATTGAGCTAATGCTTGCCAAATACTTTGGTGCTAGCATGTAAATTGACACTGTTCTAAACAATTTTCTTGTTATAGGATTTGGTGTTCTCATTTTAAAAATTTAGTGTTGAATTATTGTTTGTGTTCTTAAGTTAGAAGTATTAATTTTTTGTCTACATATATTGGCATTTATCAATTTGGCACTTGTTTCGGTAGTGAACTCTGTTTGTACAAATATATATATATGTTTTTCTGTACTGTACATTTTACATTTTGTAGTGCTGTGTTAAATGTAATCATCAAATAATATTTTTAATTTGAATTTATATATAATTTTTTAGTAGCCAGTAAAGTGAAATGTGAAAATCCTGGTTTTTTACAAATTATTTCCAGTTTATCTACCTACAAAAGACAATTCCATTATTTTATAGTTTTTTGCGCTGGATTTTCAAACATTCATGACGAACAGTAAAGTTTTTATTTACCGCTTTAATGTTTTTCTTTACCGCCTTAATGTTTTAAGTGAATTTTTGTACCGCTTTTAACAATTTTTTATGACGAAATTTGGAAATTTTATTTACCACTTTTAGGGGGCCTTACCCATTACAGGCTGATTTTGAGAAAGTGTCTGCCTAAAGCATTTTAGACAGTGATTTAAACGAGTTATAGCATCCTTATCTGCCAGGATCCAAAACTATTCTCTGGAAATTCCAAGAAGAGTCTGCACTCCAGGGTGATGTTTATTATTGTGGTAGTGACTAATGGTAAGGTTAGTCAGAGAATGAGTTTTTGGAAGCAGCAACTGCTGTTTCTGTTCAAATGGGAATGCAGCTTCAGACAGTCTACTGCCAAATCTAATTGATCCATGCTCATCAAGATAAGGTATTAACTTTCCAATATGAAGAGAATTGCACCGATTTTAATTTAATGCATACATATCCACCTTCAACGAATCTGACAGAATACAAAGCAGAAATCTTAAGGCCTTATTCAGCTCTGAGGACATGAGGTTTCCCCTTACGTTTGTTGACTGGGATATATGAGAGTGGTTGAGGAAACACAACACATCATACTCAACAGCTTGGTCAGACAACTGAACCGTGTCGCCAAGTGAACCAAGTTTTGATTGTGTCAAGGGTTCTAAAGTCACAATTTTACATTTTAGCAAAGCTGGATCTACTTCAACATCTGGAATTTCAGCTGCCAATGTCCTGTTGGCTCTCCATCCACCACATTTGGTCTAGTAGCCGAACAGATAGATGGCCATGCAAAGCACAGCTTGTGGGATTGTCTTTGAACGGTACATGTTTCCACCAAAATGGGTGTTTTGTAATAACTTAGAGCTCACCGACACTGTTGATGACAAAGTTTTTCATCTGATGAAGGGAAGAATTTATCCAAGCCAGAAAAACTTTTGAATCTGGCCATGCAGCGATAGATGATAAACAAAGATCCCTTTGATTGGTCACAACAGCAAGCGTGAGCAATAGTACCAACAGAACATCACTCAGCTCCATGCAAGGCAATGATTGTACCATGATGGGTGCTACTTGTAACTTCTCAACTAAAAGCTGAATGCTTACTTTCTCACCAGAGCCTAATATGCACAAAGAGACTACAGCTGCATAACCCATCTGAGAATCCGTCCACTTGGTACACACACCCTTCAGGACTCTATGCAGCAGGAAATTGCTATTGATAAGACACGGAAGCTCTCATCTGAAGTGTTGTCATGCTCAGTTGGTTTAGAGGAAGTTCAGCTTCCCAGTCAATGGTTTTCAATCAGAATTTGTAGTTTATGTTTAGCGAACATTAGGAGGGGACTGAGCCACCCTAGAGGGTCAAAAGTTTGTGCAGTTGTAGAGAGGATGGTTCAATTGGTAGCATGATCAGCGCTACCTTGAAATCTGAATGCAAGAGAGTATGATACTGGTTTCCATTGCAACCCTAATATTTTGACTACAACCTGACCATCAGGGTCGAAGCTAAACAACTGGGGTGTGTCAGCATCATCAGGAGGTAGCCAATCGAGGAGAGCTGGGTTGTTGCTAATGAATTTATGCAGTTTTAAACCAAATGTTAGATAAGATCAGTATCTCAGAACCACCAAACAATTTGTTGGTAGTCTTGATCAGGATGCACAAAAATCTGACATCTGTGTCATGTCAGCAGTTAACACCACCGCATGCAAACAAGAACTGAACTATACATCCATAATCTCCCTCTGCAGTTTTGGACCAGTCAGCAAATTGTCATTCAGTGACATTCCATTTGACCCTTTGACTGAAGCATCAAAACACCAAATGCAACTTGGTGGTGAAGCTCTTTGGCTTGATCAGACTGATCAGGAACGTAATCTGTTTGCAGTGAGTGAACTTCATTAGCAGAAACCCTCTTCATGTGTCCAAATGCACGATAATTTTTCATAAAGTCTGAGTACATGGAAGAAATTTCAGAGTTACCTGTGAGATGTTTTCAAGACCAAGCAAATGAGTTACGGCTTGGGATCTCAGGCATCAATCTCAAAGGGTAGGATGTGAAATTGCAAACAAACACAGTGATGACTATCTTCCATTCATGTTTCAATATTAATTTTCTCACAAAGCTGTCTTCAGATGCAGTTTGCTTTGCGTTTGAAAACTCTTCAACTTCCCAAAATTTCTTCATGACTTTCTCCGGAGGAGGGAAGGAAGGAAGGAAGAAGGGACATGCAAAATGACTGGGAGTGAGTAGAGACTAAATCCATCAGAATACTGAATTGAATGACAAGAGTGGGTTCTCAATCCTACCTCAGTCACCAGTTGGCAGAACAGATCTGCACCTATTAGGTCAATATGGCCAGGAGTGTCAAATGAAGGGTCTGCCAGTTTTAAGTTTGACACAGTATTATGGACTTCAGCAGACCATGAGGCTGGGCAAGTCACCAGTATCGTGTGGGGATATAAAGATGTCAACAGTGAATTGGACCAATGCTGCCAACTGGCACAATGACAATGCACAGGCCTTTGCTACATTGACTTGTCTGTGTCCCAGGAGCCTATTAACAAGATATGCTGACTATTTCCTGGGCTTTACAATGCTTTTCAAGAAAAACACAAAACAAATCTGTGGAAATTTCTGACCTAGTGTCATTTCCCACTCCACTTGTAGCTTGGGATCTAGCCGCTTGCTCAATATGGGGAAGAGAATCGTATCCCAGTGGTTTACAGGGGCTCTCAATGATTCAAGTGCAAATACATTTTTGGATAGGACCACCAATCTGCGTAGTTATGTAGACATATTTGCTGAAGCCAAAGGTGCTTGCAACAGGGCCACAGTATGCACTGTCACAATTAAGTGTTTGTCCTCGTAGGGCTCCATAAGACTACTTCAAAATTAGCCTTGGACAAGGGCAAAGAATGGATCATTCCAAGGAGTTCACCAGTAAGTGGACCCTTCAAGTATGCCAACTTCTAGAAGTTAAAAGAAAAAGAGCTGGGTTATCAGTCACAAATATATTAAAGAAATTCAACAATTTTTGCAGGGTGCCATCAAATTTCGGAAGTTATATCTTTGATGAAGCAGTTTTCAACTTATGTACATTTGTTGCATTATCCTCAGTCTCTTGCAGCATTTCTGTCTTGTTGAAGGCATCAATGGTGGCCATAACTATGTAGTATTGGTATTCGCTGCAGATGCTGTTCATTATTGAAGCCTTCAGTTTCACCTGGCAAAGCTTCCACAGCAATACAATCAGCTTCGGAGGATTGTTTCAGGCCAGGGAGTTCCCGGACAGAAGCAAGGAACAAATTCGCTTTTTATGTATCACTTGCGACAGCCTACAAGCACGCTTCACTTGCTACTTGGCCAAACAAGCTGTAATGCAGCTACCTTGCCTCAGCCATAGCATTAACTAGTTGACATGCAGATGTTGTGTGTCTAACAAATGAACTGAATCACTTCTTATCCTTTCTAGATTCTGAAAAATATCCAATATTCACTGGTGATGAAAGAAGTAGTGAACATATGTAGCGAACACAATACACAGCAGGTCAAGTCAAACAGCTATTTCAAGATGATGAGATGGTTGAACATTACCATTACTACAGCTATAAAAAGAGTGGTAATGTAAAAAATCACCTCTATCAAGGATTATGCAATTGCATATATCAACATGCCCATAATAGTCAACAAAATATGTAGAAAGCAATGCATGTAACATACATGACAGAAAAATCACAATGTGCCAATTGGCACAAAAATACTGCAACTATCATGCCTAGAGGACCAAAAAGTGTTGTTAAATGAGAAAGATGTGGACTATAAACAAAAAATTATGCAAAGATGCAACATTAGAACACAGATTGGCAGCTAAGTCTGCCGGTTAGCACAACTTACCACCATGATGACCCACAAGCAACTGGCTTCCTACTGGAAGCCCTGGGTTGCCAACTCTCGGCATGCTGCACTGCATGAAGTTCTGTCAACCTTGAATTCACAAGTGTTGGCACACAAAAATATTGTAATCACTAAATACACTATTTTTTCCAGTAGAAACAAGTGTGTCAGTAACATATGAGAAATAAAATATTGACATATTTACAAGTCCAAATAACTGGTCTCAAGTCTCGTAGAGGTGTTTGTGAAAGATCTAAGATAGTGAATTGCGCTCTTTATAAATCTTTAATCTAATGAAGTTTGATATTTCTCAACCAAATTTGCACTTTTATAACATATTGGAAACAAAACTTTACTACCCTCAGTATTGAAGGTTTTGGCATCTAGTTTTATTACAGTACCACCACCTTCCTCCCTCTATCTGCCATTCATCCTTTGTTGTGTTCCAACCCTCCCCTCTACTGAGTTTTCCAGTGTCCCTCTTTCCTGCATTTTTAAAGTCCCATTCTCCTACACAGCCTCTCACTTCCCATTCTTTGAACACTGTCATATCATCTCACCTTTGCTTTCTCTTACCTAATTCAGGTCCTGCATACCTACTTATACATTTGCATTATCATTACTAATGATGTCTTGCCTAACTTCCAGCATGCTCCTTACAAATGTCATGCCTATAACTCAGGATCTCACTTATCAGTTGTCCAAGTGTCTGCTTAACGTAATGGCTGTGGGAACAAAAGGAACTTGTATAGCTCCTGTATACACTTTAATGGCACTTCTTTTCCCACTCAAAATATATTACAAACTTGTAGAACACATCTCCTTGTCAAATCTTTTTTTCCTCCCAATATACTTTGTAACCTAAGTGAATAAACATATTGGATTTATGGATTTATCCATTGTAGATTTGTTTGAGAAAATCACTTGCTATAGGGTTATAATGAATTTTGTACTTTTAACTTTTCAGGCACTATAGGTGATTCACAAACTGGCAAGTCTCACAGTGTTCCTACTTCACGCCCTAGTGGAAATACTGTTAATACAGCACCAAAAAGGCCAGTTAGTAAGTATTTTGAACAAAAACCCTTAAATAATACAAGCAAGTTTTTGTAACATTAGTTATGTATTTATGGGCCTTGGTGACCATGAATAACAAGCCAAGTAGGCTGGACTAACAATAATTAATGCCTGCTTGCAGGCGTGCTCAGTTTTGAGCATCAAACCGGTAGACAAGTAATTTTTGTTAGTACCATGCACCCTTGTGTATCACACACACCCCAGTTTTTGAAAGCCCCTTCTTTTTACATGAAATGCTCTATATGTGTGTGTGTGCGCGTAGGGGAGAGTGGGACACATTTGATCAACCAAAATTTCTCTTTGCCCATTTCTTTTAAAAATTAAATTTATTTACTACAAGAGTTGGCATCACTGCTGGCGTGACTGACTGTGATTCCCCTTCAGTTCAGTGAGAAGTTGGTCTTGCAAAACATGACGTCCAGATTTTAGGTAAGTACACTAAAATTTTCACTCTTATTCTCTAAAATAACAATTTTTTAAAAATAATTTTTACTAAAACCAATTGTGGTGATGGTTTAAAAAAAAAGCTTTTCAAGAACTATCTTTTGCAGCATTGCAGTTATTCTTTTACTTCCTTATCAAAAAAACGTTTAGGTTAAATTAAAGTTGAATGTGCCCCATATTGTTTCTCGAGAATGTTTAAGCTTAAATTGTATATACCCACAATTTTATTTTGATTTACCACTTAGACTTAAGTTAATGTAACAAATTCTTAATTTTTTTTTTGTGTACTGTATTTCAATTACTGCACTGACCTGCACTTAAGCTTTAATTTATTATAAAATGTGGCAAATGATTCCAGTATTAATTTCTACATCTTTTCATTTTATTTTGGGATCTAATATTTTCATTTAGGTCATAATGTTGAATGGTTTGTTCCAGCCTTCAAAAGGTAATATAGTGCAAAACTGTGTCTCCAAGATAGCTCTCCTCAGCCATCTGAAGAAGCCTTGGAGCTTGTGATTGCTGATGTGAGAAATAAAAATCTTTTTTTGAGGGAGGCTGCTGCCAGGTATGGTATAAGTCCACACTTTTCTACCATATGGAAAAGTTAAATGCTGGAGATCATGAAAATGATGGTGAAGGAGGCACAAATACCATTAGCAAAACTAAAATACCATTGCTGTTTAGTTCTAAGTACACAACTCAGAAAGTTTTTACTGCCAAAGAAAAAACAAAAATTGTTGACTATGCAATAAACTATTCCAAAATGTCTTATGGAATGACATACTATCAGTTGCATAAACTTGCTTACGAGTATGGTTTGAAAGCAGGCTGTAAGATACCTGCAAGTTGGTCACGAAATGAAATGGCCGGAATAGACTGGATGTATGGTTTTATACGAAGCCACAAAGAGTGTAGTTTGTGGAAACCTGAAGAACATCAGCTTGTCAAGGGCAACGACATTCAACAAAAACGTTGAGAAGTTTCAGGACAATTCAGAAAGGGCTATTCAATCGTATCCTCTCACTCCTAGCAGGATCTACAACTTAAATGAAACATGAGTTTCTACTATAGTTCAAGCACCAAATGTAATTGCTGCAAAAGAAATTAAACAGGTAGCACAGGTTTTCTCAGCTGAAAGAGGCACACAGGTTACAGTTGGCTTGATTGTAAGTGCTGAAGGAAATAAAATTCCACCAGTCTTTATTTTAACAATAGCAAGATTTCATCATGATTTGTTGACAGGAGCTCCTCCTGGTAGCCAGAGTTTAACCAGTAGTCCACAAAGCAACTGGTTAAATAGTAAACTGTTCTTGTATGTTCTCGAGCATATAGGGGCATACACTTGCTGCTCCACAGCAGACAAAATTTTGATTTTAATGGGCAACCACAAAGGAAAATGGTTTACTCACATTCCCCTCTCACTACCCACAAACTACAGCCATTGAATGTTGGATTGATGGGACCATTTAAGGCCACTCTCAAAGTAGCACAAAATGATTGGCTGCTTTGTCATCCAAACCAAACTATTTACATTGAGGAGCTCCAAGAACTGACTTGTTAAGCCTTTAACGCAGCTTGCACAAAAAAAAACATCAGCTTTTCAAAAACCAGGAATATGGCAATTTTCAAGACTACCTCTTGGTGAGATTTCGTGAGTGAGTGACAGGCCAGAACCTCAACAGAATTCTATATTCACTGACTTTGGGACCACGGATTCTTGTCTTACCGTGACTACACCAGACAAAAATCCAGAACATTCAGACAGGCCTTCTAACATCGGAAGATGTCTGTCATCCCAGAGCAGCACCTAAATGTGAGGATAAATGAGTGAAGAAATGAGGAAAGTCACGAGTGCTGACAAACACCTGAAAAGGACACACTTCTTGAAGAAGAAAGTATTAAATCAAAATAACTGAAGTGTGGGGCTAAAACTAAGTAAGAAGAAAAATATAGTGCCAACTAATCTATTTTATAGTGATCCTAAGGCTGATAGTGGTAGTTCAGATTCTTCCATGTCGAGAGTTACAGAATAGTGATGATATTGGTGCAAATGATATTGTGCTTATAAATGTAGCAACTAAAAATTCAGTTATTTCCTATTTTGGCCCAGTTGTGTACAAAGCTCAATCATGCGAAAGAAGAAAGGCAGTTGGAAATTTTATTTTCTGGATAAAGAGGATGTGAGTTTTGGTGAAAGGTCTGAAATTAGACTAAAACTACCTCATCCTGATGATTGAGGAACTGAAAGAGCTGTTGCTGTTATGACTTCAGCTCTGTAAAGCTGAAACTTCTGTGAACATTTTGGGGTTAAGTTGCAGCACTAAAACTGAAGAGATGCCTGCCAGTTTTTAAAACTGTAGGCCTACTTTTTTGGTAAATACAGTAAACTCCCGATTTACCGAGGGGCGTCTTAACCGTGGAACCACCAGTTCAAAGTCAAATATTGAAAAGCTGCCGCCAGTCGCGCACCGCTGCTATTAATAACCCATGCACATGCTGTTAATTACCAGGCTGCTGTCGAGTGATGCGGTACTGATTAATTTTAATATTAAAGTGTTTGGGTACTATATTTACACATGTTTTTAACATTGAATATATGTGAAACTTGGAATATTAGGGATTCTAGGAAATTGTCAGACAACACATTTTCATTCATAATAATAAAGTATTTCATTATTATAAGTGGCATTTGCTCGTCAAAAAAGGTAAGATCATATAGTTTACAGTAGTTTGTACATATAGAGGCCATTTTTTTAAATTAACCGTGGCACAGAGTGTGACTGGATGACAAAATATCACATTAACATAATTATTATTTGCTGCAAAAATTATTCCATTGCAAACAACACATGGTTTTAATTAATAAATAAATTACGTTTATTTTCGCTTTGTTGCTAAAGTGGGAGGGGAGTTGGGACAAAAAAAATGGTTAGCTAGCCTCAGAAATGCTTGGCGATTACTGGCCGAATCCAAATTATTAGCAAGTAGAATCACTTTACACGGAAATATGTTACGTTAAAATATTTAGAGAGCTCGCGGAAAATTTAAAACTCTGAGAATTTGTTTGTATACAGTTGACTCCCGATAGTCCGACACGCTCGGTAGTCCGATGCGCTTGTTAGTTGAGTCACCCGAGCTTCATTTTGAGCGCTTTGTTTACCATACCTTTTGCCGTTCCTGTCGCTACAGTAAACACCCCCCTGTCCCTCCGCATGCCTACTCAGTTGCGCGTTTAGACGTCCGAATTCAGTTTTGTCGCAGATCTGTTAGTGCATTGTTACAGTACGTATTTTTGTTTAAAGAGTGATATTATAGTGTTGCGAGTTGTTCAGTTATACTGTATAGTGTAGTGTTGTAATGGCGAGCACAAGTTCAAAACGTAAGCATAAAACATTAAATAGATCTGATAAATGGGAAATTATTAAGAGATATGACCGTGGTGAAACTCCAACGTCGATATGTACTTCGTATGACCTAAGGAAAGCTACAGTTTATATCTTGAAAAATAGAGAAAAAATTGAAAACTATATGAAGTCTGTTGATGAAAAGCCCATTATAAGAAAAACCCTTAAAATGAGTGAGTTTCCTCAAGTTGAGGACGCTCTTTACACCTGGTTCAAACAACAAAGAAGCAGACATGCACCCATTTCAGGAGACATTTTAAAACAAAAAGCCCAATTTTTTTTATAATGAAATTACAAAAAAAACCGACTTCCCTGCAAGTGATGGTTGGTTTGAAAATTTCAAAAAGCGCCATGGTATTCGATCCCTACAGATGAGCGGAGAGAAAGTGTCTGTTGAAGAGTCTGAGATTTCTGAATTATAATGCCAATGAGATGGGCTTGAATTGGCGGCAACTTCCAGTAAGACGTTTGTCACTCAAGGGGAAAAACATGTTTCTGGAAGAAAACTTCAAAAAGAATGGCTCACTCTGATGGTATGTGCTAATGCTTCAGGAAGTCATATGGTAAAACTATTGGTTGTGGGTAAATAAAAATCTCGCCGTGCATTTAAAAACATTAAGGTTGAATCTCTGCCAGTTACGTACACGAGTCAAAGTCAAGCGTGGGTCACTAAAGAAATTTTTCATGATTGATACACTAACAGTTTTGTCCCACAAGTAAAACAACACTTGAACGAGAAAATGTTGCCAGTGAAGGCCATTATCTTATTGGACAATGCACCAGGACATCCTGACAAGGAAGAAGGCTTTGTACTTGCCAAAAAATACAACCGCTCTCATTCAGCCAATGGACCAAAATGTTATCAAGACTCTCAAGGCACATTACAAGAAGCGCCTACTTACGGATATCGTAAGTCAACCTAACGCAGACATCACATCCCTCTGGAGACAATTCAACATCAAGGATGCCATTGTCAATGCAGGATTTGATTGGCGTCAAGTAAAATCTCTTACGTTAATAGGATCTTGGAAAAATATTTGGCCAGAAAGCCCACTTCTTCCAAAGAAAGATTGCAACAAATCTCAAGACAGCAATAACTACTCTGAACCAATTTTGGAGGCTGCACTATTTGCAATGAAATTGAAATTCCACAAGTTACAGTGGAAGACTTAAAAACATGGGTTTTAGATGATAACCTTGACGCTGATCTCACAGACAAAGAAATTATCAAGGAAATCACAGACAACACAATCCAGGAGGCCTCTGAAACAAGATTCACTGTTAACTGCGATGAAGCTTCATCAGCTGCAAACACTTGGTTACGGTGGTGTGATAAGAGAGGATCTGACTACGAGCAAATATTAATGCTAAAAGACATACAAGAACAAGCATTGACTGACAGTTTACGTAAGAAGAAACAGAAGACTATCCCAGATTTCTTCAAAGTGTAAAAACATTATCGTATGTATGCCTTTCTTTTAAAAGTTTTGTTTTGTTTTTGTACTGTATAATATGTAATTCATGTTTTTAATACAGGTATGTAAATGTTTTCTCAACTTTGTTCTCACTATGTAAAATTAATTGTTTTCATAGTCTATTGTCCTAAATGGTTAAACATACAAAGATGACTGTAATTGCTGTAACTTACTGCTACTCATAGACTTTAAAAAACCACTTTTGGTAAACCAGGAACTTTCGGTAATCCAATACCCTCTCGGTCCCATATCTGTCTGATTATCAAGGGTCAACTGTATTTGCATTTTACTCATGAAAAATAAGTAATTTCATTGCGACATGGTTTCTGAAGGGAGCAGCGTGCACTGGCGAATAGGTGGCAGCACGGTTGCCTAATTCGCTGCTGTGTCCTTTCAAAAGTAAATTTTTCATCTCGTGCGGGCTTGAAACAACTCAGGTTTGAAATACATTACGTGAAATTATTGTAGAAATATTTGAAAAATATTCTACGATAAATGTGCGGCCTCTTCAACTAATATGAAGCATGCATGTGGCGGCGTTAGCAGCAAACACTAGCTACGGCCTGTAAAGAAGAGACAGCAGCTTAACTACTGCATACGGTGTTTCATTTTGTTTAAACCCCTACACATATTTCTAGAACTAAGTTTCATTTCTTACACTAATAACATCTGTTTTGTAATGACATAAAATAAAATACTTACATAAACATTTTGTCTACAATCTCTTTCCTGCCCGCATGTTTGTCCGGTGTCTTTTGTGCAAATGCAGGCTGTCAAAGTAGCCTACGTGAAATTTTCTTGCAATTGTCCATGCATAAGCTGATACAGTGTTTTGTGTATGTGATGATATTAATATAATTTATGACGTTGCCACACACTGGCTGTAAAAAATTTAATTCTTATATGACTATTATTTGTTTGCATAACCTGTGTGCACAATATGTAGGCCTAAAGTAAACAGCCCCCCCCCNCGCCCTAAATTGATTTAACTGTGAATATTGGTTATCCATTTCATGTTTTCAATCAAACATACATCAACCGATTTTATGGTTTCATGTGTTATCTCAGTTTTTGAAAATAGAGACAAGTAACCCGGTTCTAGAAGCAGAAACAGACAAGTGATTCTATTTATTTGCTATTTTAATGTGTATTACTATTTAACAATATTAATGAAAAGTGTTTTTACATATCATGTTATTTTCAAGTGTCCTTTTTTTTAGATGGCTCAGAAGTGTTGTGGAAGCTTCAGAAAAGTTACATATTTTCTGTAACTTGTTCACAATTATTTATTGCCAATTTGAATTACTGTTTTATATAATCTTAAATTCAAGGTAACTTCATTATGAGCTATTTTAATACTGCTACTAATAAAACGTATTTTAATTAATTTGGCTGTTTCCTTTTTAGTACGTGTTCAAAAGTGCCCTATATCTGTTCAGAATGTTCCCCACTGGTGGGATACAGTTGAACAATTTCAGTAGCTTCAGATAACATTTATTAATTATTTTCAAACAGAGAATGTGTGTTAAAATCCTTAAGGATGCGGCTACAACCTGATCATGTTAAAAACTAATCACATAAATAATTTTACTCTTAAAAAAAAAAAATTAAGAATTGTTAAATGTGCCCCACTCTTACACACACACACACACACACACACACACACAGAGAGAGAGAGAGAGAGAGAGAGAGAGAGAGAGAGAGAGAGAGAGAGAGATAGATAGATAGATAGATAGATAGATAGATAGATAGATAGATAGATAGATAGATAGATAGATATATTTAGTAGGGGGGGATAACACTTGACTCATAAATTTTAGGAGGTGATTACAGTTAAGCTGCTTTCGCAACAAAACAGCGTCCCCTAAAACAAAATTATTGATCCCACAACCTATCTTCTTGGTGTGCTCTTCCCAATTAATCCTTTTTAGTTTCTTTATTGTTTTAAAGGATCTCGCACTCACACTCATCTTGCCATGAAGTTTTACGTTAATAACTTATAACTACACCTTACTGACTCAACTGAAATTGGTAATCAGCCATTTTAAAAGCAAAGGTACAGATATACCAAAGCTTGCATACTACAGTATAATGCATAGATTTAATTACTTTCATTGCATCCCCTTTTGATAAAGGACATTCTTTATATGATATTTATTTCATAATTAATATGAATTAAAAACAGAGAGAGTAGTGCGACATTGCTGAAATCAAAACAAAGCGACAACTGAAGTTCAGCTCAACTCGTGCAGTCAGTATGTAGAAAGATGAGAAAAGTTTGTAAATAAAGATGCTAAAAATAAATGAATTGTTGAATATTTTACTCTTACTATTTATTGATGGTTATGGAGTTAACGCACTTTACACAGCAGACACACAAAACATTTGCAATACAATGAGCCTGACAGACTATGAGAACAGCGTTACTGAATCCAATGTTTTATATTTAAGTCATTAATAAACATTGCGACTGCTCCTACGCCTGTCCATCATGGCAGCCTGTTTACGTGTCTTGAGATGACGGGGGTACCCTTGGCTAACAACTCAACCAATCGCCCCCAACCCTTCACTTCCATTGAACCACCAATATTCCCAAATAAGGGCATCATGCAGTGCTGCTATTGCATCGTCGAGCATTGCCGAATAAGGGCATTGCTCAGTACAAAACATCTCTCCAGAAACGGGTGTAAACCTCATCTTGTTCACTTTCCCACACAAGTCAAACTGCACCAAAAATAAAAACAAACAAACTACATTTCCAAAATCTACTGAAAAAGAAAGCATACTGTTAAACTTCTAACAGCCTTTTTCCATAGATTCNCACCAAAAATAAAAACAAACAAACTACATTTCCAAAATCTACTGAAAAAGAAAGCATACTGTTAAACTTCTAACAGCCTTTTTCCATAGATTCGCCTTTTTCCATAGATTCCTGACCCTACTGAAACAATGACTTTAGAAGAAATAAACCCATAGCTTGTACACAAAAATGAACACTACCAAAAGTCTGAAATACTTGTACCAATTACTTTCACTTGCAAACAAAAATTAAGGTTTCCATAGTATAGGTGGTTCGTGATAAAGTGAGCACTGTTGAAATCAACCTATAAAAAAAATTGNAACAAACTACATTTCCAAAATCTACTGAAAAAGAAAGCATACTGTTAAACTTCTAACAGCCTTTTTCCATAGATTCCTGACCCTACTGAAACAATGACTTTAGAAGAAATAAACCCATAGCTTGTACACAAAAATGAACACTACCAAAAGTCTGAAATACTTGTACCAATTACTTTCACTTGCAAACAAAAATTAAAATTAAGGTTTCCATAGTATAGGTGGTTCGTGATAAAGTGAGCACTGTTGAAATCAACCTATAAAAAAAATTGCTGCCTGTAAATGTGTGTGTGTTAATAAAAGCAATGACCGCGATAGTTGACAGATAACTACGAGAAGTAGTTCCATGTTTTTATGTCTTACTAGTCATAAAGTTGGTAATTGTTGTAACATGCAATTCAGTATCTTGATGCTGTATGCAAATAAGAATAAAATGTGGCGTGATTCCGATTCCGACACATAGGTTTCTAACTCTTTCAAATCGTCTTCTGGCTGATGCAACATTCAAGTTAGCTAGTTCATTGTTTTGTGTTGGTTTTTTTTCATCCAGTCTCTGCTCGTGTGTCAACAAAAGAGAGGTTTACGATCAGCATGATTTAAAATGATTGTTTATATCTTCTGAAATAAAGTATTTGTTAATGTAATAAAGAAAAGGTTTTTATACATGTTCTGCATGAAGTGGCATTGTTTGTTACTGATTTCTGCTGTATTTTCACATAGTTTATTGTTGCAAAAATTCTGGGAATTTCACATGTCAACTTGGAAGAATTACTGCTTCATTTAATTAAAAAGTCTATATAAATTTTAAACCTCAAATAAACTTGAAGAAACTTGAGATGAGTGTTTTCCTATACAGTACACTCAGGTTTATTTGTGCTTTGCTTAACCGGTTTTCAACTTATCCGTTCTGTTTTTTTNTTTTTTTTTTTTTTTTTTTTTTTTTTTTTTTTTTTTTTTTTTTTAAACTTCTGCGGTAAAGCGATACTGTAACGTGTGTCGTTTAACAAGCAGTGGTACCATATACATCTATCGCTGTGCTGCGTGAGCTGATGTTTATCTCTTTAAACTGTCAGTCTCTCACAGAGACCTGCGCGAGTCGTCCATTTCCGCCCATTGAAACAAGTCTCTGATCGTTCTCATCTCACTTACCACCCCAACACCACGTCTTGCAAACAAAACATCAATTCCGGTACCAAACAAAAAAAATTGCAGACTTTTTCAAGAAAGGTATGGTTTAAATTTTCTTAAATTTTTTCATATCAAGTGTTTAAATGTTTACAAAAAANCAGACTTTTTCAAGAAAGGTATGGTTTAAATTTTCTTAAATTTTTTCATATCAAGTGTTTAAATGTTTACAAAAAAACTTGACAGTTTAGAATTTTTAAACTTTTGTGAGTGTGTGTAAGTCAGTAAAATTTAAATAATCTCCTTGTAATTAAAGATGTATAGATTTCTAAGGCGTTTCAACCCAGCCTGTTGAGACTGAATGAGAAAGCAGCCTACACTTATTGATAGAGGTGAGTTTACGTTTTTGTNACTTGACAGTTTAGAATTTTTAAACTTTTGTGAGTGTGTGTAAGTCAGTAAAATTTAAATAATCTCCTTGTAATTAAAGATGTATAGATTTCTAAGACGTTTCAACCCAGCCTGTTGAGACTGAATGAGAAAGCAGCCTACACTTATTGATAGAGGTGAGTTTACGTTTTTGTAAACTTCATTATGCTTGTCACAAACTTTTAAATTAATGAATTTAAACGTTTTCTCCTTCTTTTAGCGAAATTTAACGTCAGGTTTCCGCATTTGTATTGTACTGGTTATTTTTTTTAATGGGGAGCGTACTGTATTGTTTAAATGCCAGGTTGCCTCATTTAAAGTCCCGTTATTGTCTTTACTGCATTGCATTCTAAACTTTCAACTCACTCTGCCATCTCAAGGACGGGTCTGTGTGCGTGTTGAGGAAGCGACACACACACTATGCACCGCTTGTCGCTCCGTGCCTGGCGCCGGTGAAGTTAGCTGTGTATACTCGATGCGCCGTGAATTACACTACGCTCGATGCAATATAAATTTCAGATAAAGTATTTTGTACTGTACTACATACAGTATAGTACTTTAATTGCGTGATTTGTGTTTGCTTTGAAGTGTATAATAGGTGTTGTGTTTTATCAAGATTTTCGGAGCCAATATCAGTGTTCCATTAATAGTAAAAATGTATCAATTTTATTATCAGTGTTTTTTAATACAAATGCGCTTATTCGTGTTTTCTCTGGTCCCGATTAACACGGTTAATCGGGAGTTACTGTACTTGCAAAATGTGTTGTAAATATGACAGCTTAAATAAATGTGTGCGTGTTATTTAGTATTTAGACAATACTGAACTACGAACGTAGAGTTAATAACTTGGCAAGATGTCACTTGTTTTGAAACAATAATGGTATGAAAAGTTTTTATACTGCACGGGAAACATTCCTTGAGTGTTAGGAATGTGTTAAAACAGTATTGTAAACTGCCCTAATGGTTTGATGGTATGAGCTGATATATCTAACAGTAAATATTCATTTTTGTGACTACCCTTAAAGGTAAGTAATTTAGGGCAAAATTAGATTCTTCATTAGATGCATGGATACAGTTGCCTTTGGCTAAGTATGGTGTTTTTAATATTGTGGTAAAGTTACATTCATATCTGTGCATGCATTTAAATTTTATAAGCGAAAAGTGATTTTTTTCGTAAGCAAATCCGTAAGCCTTAGCAAAATGTTCTTTTAAAAACTGTGTGGCTGGACAAATTTTCATGAAACGCATCGAGTGACAAATATTACTGTGGAAGTATGGTGTAAAAATTTGGATCAATTCTGTTCAGCCATTGAGTTTCATTACAATGGTTTTCATTACGGTCGGCACACGTAATGTAATAGCAATGCCTGCCATTTGCTTGTGCATTGTCTCATGCTAAAATATTGATTTGTTAGGTATTTTTTCAATATAATTCTATTTGTAAATGATGTTAAACATAATTCTTAGGTCATTTAATGACTGTTTAAAGCATGTTTTCTTCTCTATGAAGGAGTAAAAACACTGTATTATCTAAAATTGTGCCTTTCTTTAATGGATGAGCATATCAGCTGTAACACTTTTTAAAGATGAAGATTCAAAACTTCTTGGCGTTTTTATAACTGGAAAAATAACGTTTAAATCTTCTGATATTATTTTGATGACATAAATGAAACATATTTTCTGGTGTCCTCGGAAGTGTTGACCATAGTTAGAAGCATTAATTTACATTTGCACAGAAAAAGAATCTTTAACATCAATCAATATTCACAAACCAATATTATTTGCTGAAATTAAGGTGTATGTGTTTATAGTGCTAATTACAGTATTTATTGCTTTTTGTTGTTATGCAATGGGCATATGATCTAGCTGATATAAACACCAGCCGAAAGTGACATGGCTGTGTTTATTTTGATAGGTACGCAGAAAGATGCGCAACCAATGGGCTGAAAATATAAATTTTAGCCGGGCTTTCAAAAGGGCTCATTATACTGTGAACAGCCTTTATCAATATGATCTGCATCAATACAGCAGTGCTGTGTTGGCAATGGCTAGTATGAAATAATTTACATGTAAAATATTACATTTTTGGTTTGTTAATTGTTAACATTTCTTATTTAAATATTTACATTTTCAGGTAGCACTGATGGAAATACACTTAATTGATACTTGCTTGTTACAAATAAGGATGAGGAAATCAATTTGGTAATCAGTTGATACTGGCAGATCATGTGTAAATATAGGAAATCTTAAGAAATTATCTATTCTTGCTTGCATATGTAAACAGGAAGCATAATTGTAGGCTGTCCAACAATCTGGAAAGCGGGAATTTTCGATAATTTTTCCAAATGGCTGGAATTAGCTGGTTTATGACGAAACTGCACCAAGGGAACTTAAAGGAAAATAATCTGTACCGCCTTTAAGAGTGGGAATACCACAGCATATTAATAATAACAGTGTTAGGGTCATGCAGAAAGAAAGAAAGAGGAAAAGATTATGTCCGAGGAGCCCCCTGCTGTAAACGACAAGGGTGATGGATGTTGGCTTAGTGTGGTGGGTCTTGGGGAGGAGGTGGTGGTGTAGGAATGCCTGTCTTCACATCACGGCCTGAGCGTGAGGCTGAACGCCTCTGCTGGCCTTGTTGTATACTGCAAATGTTGTGTGCGCACGTTGTCGCGGTTCTGTACCATAATTCGGCAGCTTGAGCAAATTTACTTAACGTATTCTGCAGACAAATGTCATCATGATGTTTTGAAGCAGAGGATTCTGTTGCAATTATACATTTGCAATGAAGTGTATTAATTGATGTTATATGTATGTATTTAAACAACTTTGGTTATAAATACCTCCTCCTCCACCTTTCACACCATAAACAGGTACACTTTTTGATACTAATCACATGTAAAAGGACAACATGAACAAGTATAATACAGGGCCGTGCAACTGAACACAAAATATTAAAACATTAATATTCCTTGTTGTGCAAGCAAGCCTTAAAGTGAACTGGGGAGCATTATTCCGCGTTAATAGCCTGTTATGTCACGTTGAATGAGTCGTGTAAGGACAGGCCGTATCTTGTCTGGAACAAATAATGTAGCTTTGAACACAGTCTAATATGTGGCATTTGGAGATTGTCATTGCTGTATATAAATAAATATCTGAATGTGTGCGTATTTCCCATAAGTATTATTTCTTTTACGGGTATCATCCAGTTTCGTTGCGTCATTTACTATCACATTTTAAATAATA
>NQII01002903.1:249661-284431 GCA_002778355.1 Clitarchus hookeri | reverse complement strand
CCCAATCCCTTTCCACCCCAATCCCTTTCCACCCCAATCCCTTTCCACCCCAATCCCTTTCCACCCCAATCCCTTTCCACTCCAATCCCTTTCCACTCCAATCCCTTTCCACTCCAATCCCTTTCCACTCCAATCCCTTTCTCCCCATACCCTTTTTTCACCCCAATCCCTTTTCTCTCACATCTGTTTTACCCCCTTCACTTCACATCTTTCTCTTTCCTTCCCCCCTCCCACAACATTCTCTTGCTGCACCATGCCCTCAGTCACAGACAATAGGCTCTCTGCCGTAAAGTAGCCAATCATGAATCGCTTACAGCTGGCTGCGACATTGGGACTGGCACAGACACACATAGGAAAATTGGTTCAAATAAATTAATTATTCGCCAACAGTTTAGTTATGAAATATAATTAAAAACAAGTTTAGGAGAGAGAGGTGTGCATGGTGCAAGGCTCAGTATAATCATTGCACATGTAAGTCTTCAAAGGTGGAATATAAACATTGAGTTTGATCAAATTAATTGCATTGGAGGAAGGGAAGGTCACAATGACTTGAAAAAGATTTTAATCAGAATTTTCAAAATTATTCAACTAATTGCTACTGTATATAAATTATTATTTAAGTGTTTACATCATATTTTAAATATTTTTTAGCAGCATATACTGTCGTGTCAAAATTATATGCCTAAGAATGAGTTAAAATCACAAATTTCAAGCTGCACCTCAACTTTTTTCTTTTAATAATTGTTACACCTTACTCTACATCATATATAATATATATTTAAACTAAAGTGTTTACATCATATTAACACAATAGAACCTCAATTGTAGGGGTGTCCGTGATTCTCAAGAATATCGTTGTAAGATCGCTGATGTTGCAAAATCCAAAAAAATAGTTTATACAGTACGTGATGTAACTCGCAGAAAACCCACAGGATCGATCAAAATTATATCAATATTATTTTAATATGCAGATGTTTTATAATAAAATTATATTGCAGAAGTAAAAATGTCTTGTCGGCACAAAAGAAAAGTTTGAGTACCATGTATAATCAGTTTAGCGAGTGGTAATCGCAGTTTACCATTTGCTAAAAGGTAGTAGGAGTGTCCCTTATAAACGAGTTACACTGTATTATTAAATGCTAGCTTACCCGGCCACGCTTTGCTGTGGCATAAAAGATTTTGGTTCTATTCATTTCTGTGAAATTAATTGAAAGAAGTGTATATATATATATATATATATGTAAAAAACATTGAGAACAACAGACTGAAATGTTCAGACAGACAGCTGTTAACAAAGGTGCTTCCTGATGCGAAAACATAGTAAAAATGAGCTTTTTGTAGATTTTAGTACCTTTGCAGGTAATACAGATAAATAAGAAAGGTGTACAAACACTTGTGGGAACGAAAGGAAGGTTTATAAAAAAACAGAATGAAAATTGGTTGATTTTTTCAGGAGTTATATGCGTACGAACAAACTGACACAACATTTTTATATATATAGACTTCAAAGCACATATGTCAACCAAATAAAACACCCATTGCGATGGTGCCAACGTGTGTGTAAATATCTGGCTAGACATAAGTTCTGGCTGTTTAGTATTTTCGGTGATATGGGACATGACCAATAACAACTCCTTTTTTTCCCCCCTTACGTGGCTGGCAAGGAGAGGGATGGTTACGTTTGCATAGCAACCATGTGAGGAGTGAACCGGTGGAGTTTTTCACAGCCACTTTCCAGTGTGTTATCTCAGTCTCACTTTTACTTGAGCACCCTTACTTCTAGTTTGCTACCTCCCCTCTTCTAGCTGCTCCTGTGATCATTAATTTTCTCCACCCTTCATTGTTTCTGAGAATGCAGCTCCACCTAGCAACACTGCCAATGGCCAACCAAATTAAAGAGGGGAAGTGAATTAACGCTACCATATTGAAGGGGAAGAAAGGAATGCCATTGCCTTCTTCCTTCCTTTTGTGTATTCCAGGGAAGTAAAAGTGCGATAACATGACTTGATAACTTAATCGTCACGTAACTAACACAGCAGAGTATGTGTGAGGTGGTGTTAGAGAAAGAGTGGCTGAAAAGGGATGTTATGGTGGTTGTTCCCCTACAGGTAGTTGCCACGCTGTCCTCTTCTTTTTTGTGCAGGAGTGTGATGCCATTCACACCTGTGTTTCTCCAGGCATAGATATCCCACTGACAGGAATGTGTGTCACAGTAGAATGGGGGAGGGAAGTGCTCGACATCTGTCTGCGTTGGGGAACGGAGGGGTGTGGGGTAGAGAAGGCTGGCGTGTGAATGATTCTCTTGGGGAAGACTACAGTAATAAAGCTCGTGACAGAAATTTACCAGTGTTATTTGGGACCATAAAATGCACATCTATCGCGGTTGGTTTTTACTCCATTCCATTCATATGGTTCGTCAACTGTTTTATTTTATGATCTTTCATTAGCAGTCACTGTATTTCACCATTCATTTTTAATTTGCCTGCAAATGTTTAAAGCTGCTGCTTATGTGGGTGGCTAACAGTGTGCTGAGTTTAGGCAAAACCAGTTTTATTTTAAAACTTCTCTTTTTTCCCTGCTTGCAAACTGTATTTATTAAAGTTTTAATGTCCAAAGACTAGTTTCCATTTTCTATTTACTTTTCTGTATCAATTTTTTGAAACTATTACACCATAATACAATAGTGTCACTGCTGAAGTCTCATAGAAACAAGTTTCTGAACAAAATACAGTACACCAGTTAAGTGTATAGGTGGTGTAATGCGTGATATGCGTGCTACTACCGTCCTTATCGCTCCCACACATCTTGGTCTTGGACATGTAAAATATGTCCAGGTTTGAAGCACCCTTAACCACAGATTTACAGTGTTATGTGTGCTCCATTTTATATATGTAGTTTGCGCGCGTGTGCACCAGCACTTACTTGCCGCCAGCAACCACCCTAATACATCAGCGTGCATAAACGACTTCTGTCTGACCCACATACCAGCGACTCCATTTAGGAAGCTTTATTTCTGGGGGGAAATGCAAGTGCTTTGTGGGCAAGTACCACATATTCTAATTTTCGTAAACTTCTATGATAACACTATTTTCTAATAGGGATAAAAAAGATATGCCCTCAGCAAAAACATATCAACCCAAAAAAAAATTTTTTTAATTGTGATAATTTGAAATTATGTAATTCAAAGTTCAAAATTTCAGCCCCAACATTTCAAATTATCAAGGTTTTGTTGTATCGCCTATCACTATTCCTATGCGCACAGCATTTAGCAAGTTATGCTCTGATAATGGCACGTGGTGCATGGGGAGGAGAGAGGACATGGTCTCACCGCTTCTATTCACATGTTTATGTCATGTGCAGCCTAACTCACCAGGTGTATGCTTCAGGGATGTTCCAGCAAATGTTTGTGTTTTTATCTCTCATTGTTTCCGAGAATGTTGTCGTAACATCGCTGTACACGTTAGATCTGTGCTAGTAAGATAGGGGTTTTCCTGTATTATTTTTATAGTGTTATGTGTCATCACACCTGAATTATAGGCCGAAGAATCTTTAGAAGCACAAATTGTGAGGCGTACCTCAACATTTTGAATTTGTGCTTTTGTGTGTTGAAGACCCTGATAACATAAAACAATGTTCAGAGAATTGTAATTTTATTTCACTTAAAATTCTAAAAATGCAGTTTAAAATACCTATTTTCAATGGCTGATACCTCCCTTAATATTCAGTTTAAATAGAAAGTGTCCTATATATTTCCCACTTTGTTACGCATTTAATATGGCCTCACAAAGTTTGCCGGTCAAATTCCACTCCTCTCTGTACGTAGTTAATATTTTTATATTACTACTAAACAAGGAGTTTTGCCAAGAGCTGCAAAAGGGTGTTTGAGGAATTCAAATCTTCATATAAGAAATTTTTTGCAGCTGTCTCTCAACCACTTACTTCTATGTGACTTTCAAGACTTAGAATGTTCTGATACATTATAATATTATATAGAATAAAAAAACATTTGCTGCTCTGCAATGTCATTAAATATGTAGATGTTCAGAGCAGGTCACAATTTTTTTTGTCATTCTTGTGGCACTCGTGTGTAATTCTGTTAACGTTGATTTTGTCTGCATTAATGCAATGGAATGATTGTAATGATTAGTTTAGCTGTTCATTTTTCCTTTAATTGTATTTTATTGTAAAATAGTCTTAAATTTCCAGTACTTAAAAAATTGGAACAAATATATAAATTGTAGAACATAACTCTTGAGGTGGTGTTATTTATGGGTTTTTTTTTTGTGAGAGAATGAACTATCTTTTGATAAAGATCATTTTGCACAAACAAAAGCAAGAATTGGAGACAATGAAACCAATGTCGATTCTTCTACAAGTAAGGCAGGGGGTTCATCAGGCATTGGTTTCACCAAATTAGCAGAAGGTAAGGTACATTTCTGCAGTATGAATGTTTGTAGATGGTTTTTTTATTCTGTGGTGATGGGAGCATACCTATTCCAGTGTTTATTATGGAGAGAAAAACTGGCTGATACAAATATGGTGCCCAATAATTTTTGTGTAATTTTTATATTATATTAAACAGTTAAGTTATTCCAAAGATAAATTGCAGCATGAAACGAAGTTTCTAATTACCAAGATATTTGTGGAAAAATTTTCTGTGAGACACTGTTAGTAAGAAAAGAGTAATTCTGAATTACTCTATTTGGCTGTGAATACAAAGTTTAAATTCAGACTATCTAGAAAGAACAGTGCTAAAGTTGCAGTTTATATGAATTACATGGTTGAGTGCACAAGTTATCAACTTCTGAATTTCATGTTTTTTGTTATCTGAAAAGAAGAAGAAAAACCGTTTAGAAATTTGCACACTACAACCTATCTTACTATAAAAGAAAAATAAAGTTTTAAGTTATGTAATTGGAAAATAAATGTGTGGTGAACAGTGTTTGTGATACAGTCTCTTAAGATACAGTCTTTTATGTTGGAACATNGATGAGTGAAGTGAAGAAAGAGGGTTGATATGAATTGCTCCCAGTAATGTAATTTGAAGAAAGGCATTTTTTTTTATCAACTTGATTACTTTTCAGATGTGAGCACATTAGCTTATTTGTTTCGTCATATGTCAAGCTACAAAATCCTTATAGAAGAATTATATTACTCAGCACAACCCAAATCTAAGGAAAAAACATCACTTCAGCAAACCGAGGCTTCATGACATGCTGCTAGAAGATCTGTGCAAAGTACAGTATGTAAAGAAAATTTTAATTGATCTATGCGCATTGTCTGTCCGGAATATCTCATCCCAGAATGGGAAATTTCAACAGGCAAGGTGAAGGAAAACCTGTGGCTAGAAGATCATGGATGTCTTGTGATTGCCAGACTGATTGAACACTTTCCCAGAAATTTCAGGCATGTTTTAAATCACAGCTTCACAGTAAATGTAAGTAATGTTGCCAGTGAGAACTAAAGGAAATCTCTGCATTTACCTTTGTACCACCCACACTTTTTTTTTCTCAAAAAAAATTGAAATAAATTGTGTGGATGTTACATGGAGATTAAGGTTTTGGAAAAAAAATACGGTGCTGAAAATAGTCAGGTATATTATAACTTTGGTTGCTTTTCCCTTCTGCTGATCAGCACATGGCTACGCAAGGATAGTGTCACCATAGCGTTTGTAGCAACAAAGCAGATAACTGTTAGTGGGATGGTGTGGGTGGATGGCTTTCAGGCTGGCCCAGAAGACAAGCGGTCCACATTTTAATTTTTTGTTAAAGTTGTTCATATTTTGCATGGACAAGTAATTTTTTGAATGGTAATAACATTTTAAAAATAATTGCATGTTTACCATATTTAAACATATTTACGCCAAAGGTGTGGCGTAACCATAAGATAAGTAGCCTTTTGTGTTTAAATATCTCGTCTATTTGTTTTGCACTTGGACTCCTGTGCAACACTTCTGTGCACTGCAACACAATTTTTAAAACTTGATATTTATAGACAAATTTTTTCCCTGGGATGGTATTCAAAATATGGGGATGGGTGATATATTGGTAAATATAGTGAATAAACATGAATGTCCACTTTACCAGAAGAAAAAAAAACTAGAGCTGGGTTTGAATTCACTGTTGCATACCATTGCTCACCTGCTCTTTCCCCTTTTATTACCCACAGTTCCCCCTCACCTTGCCATTTTCATGACAACGTATCGTGCAGTTTTGAATTCATACACTTTTATAGAGACCTGGAAATGGTGGTATTGTTTACTAAAAAAAACTACAAGATTTTATAGACTTCTTTTTCACCTCATTTAACAATACTAAAAGAAAACCATTAACCAATAGTACAATGAAACAACATACAACATTATGAACACTAAGTTTAACATTATTATCAATGGTATTTTTTTTTTTACTTCTACTACAATATTACAGACCACACAACCACTACAGTAATTCTCTGTGCAAAAATGGTTATAAAATAGTAACAGTGCCACATATTGCAACATGTTGGGATTTGCTGCAGATACGAGCTGGATTTGAAGATGACCACTTATCCTTGGAGTTACTCGTGAAAGACAAGGAAAATTTTTATGAAGGCCTCGATAACAAGCGGTTAGACGACTTCGACGATGTCTATTATGGGGTTATGTCAGCTCTAGTGACCATCGAGGAAGAGTCTATGAAAAATGAAAGTGCGGTTGCCAGTTTGCCTCGCCACGAATCTCATGTTTTGCTTCCTCCTATCCATTTACCATAATTTTCTGGAAAGCCAACTGAATGGATTAACTTCTCCAATTTTTTCTCTACACTAGTGGTGAGTAATGAACATTTAAGCAATGGTGAAAAGTTGTCGTAGTTAAAATCATTACTGTCATCTGAAACGTTGTCATTTATTCAAGCCCTACCAATGACAGCAGATAATGTTGTTGTTGCTTGACAGTTACTCGACAAGATATTCGACAACAAAAGGCTCATAGTGTCTCATTTAGATGAGATGGTGCAAACCTAGACTGTTTCTTTGTCAAGTCCAGACCCTGTCACCACCTTTGTGTCATTATTGACGGAGCATGTGGCAGCATTACTGTCATTAAATTTTAATATTGATGTTGGAGAACCGCGGTTGTTGTATCTTCTGGAAAGGAAATTGGACAGTCATTTATGGCAACAGTGGAAATAGTACATTAGTGGTGATGCAAATAAGTTGCCTACATCCAGTCAGTTTTTATCATTCTTGGAGGTTCATCGCCGAGCTTCAGAATCCATGTACTTACCTGCTGCCTCAAAGCTGGTATCTCAGACCAAGTTCCCACAGTCTCTATGCATCCTCAGACTCGTAATACTTTGTTTTTGTTGGACTCTACTGACTCAAATTGTAAATGTTATCTGCCTAGTGGTGAATATAAGCTATATAAATGTCCACAGTTTTTAGACTACCCTGCAATAGAGTGCTATTCTCGGTTTCATATAACTTCAGTAAAATTTGATAGACATTATGACCAACCTACACAGCATGTAAACAGTAAATGCTCCCATTTGCAAAGTACTGTCTCAGTTGATGGTAGTTGTGGGATGCGTGTTATTATGTTGGTGATCTTTGAGATGATTATAGAAGGAAATAGTACTCGGCATAAAAAATTATAATGTAGAAATTTAACAAAAATTACAACATTTATGGTTAAAATTGTGCTCATAGAATAATGTACAATTTTTCTCAGTTATAGAGCAAAGGCTTTAAAATTTTTTTTAAATACTATGGTAAAGTGTGGGAACATCTATGTGAAGGTCTCCACCCGCCCGATGGAATGACATTGCCTTGCCTTTGAGCTCTCTTCCTTCATAATTTGGTAATTATATGTGAGAATTCCTTGCTGGTGGTGTCGGAATGTTATATATGCAGTTAAGTATGTTTCTATTCGCATATTTATTAAACCCAATTAAAGATAACATGAAAACAAATGTTGATGGCATTGAGTGTCTGAGGTGTTGTGCTCGACCATAGGTCGGTGTGACATTAATTATGATCACAAGTTTTTAGTAAAGGGCAGAAAACCAAGCAATGCAAACTCCACGGCAACGCTCAGTAAGACTAGGCATTGCCGCAGTGGGTGCGGTGCGCCCATAAGGGCAAGGTTAAATTATCTCCGGATGAATATCCAGCTGCGCTGATAAGCACGTTCAGACTTGCAACTACGTTCAAGGTCAAATTTGTTTTCAGGTGTGTTAAAGGGAAAATACTTGAAAAGGAATTACTTTAAATAAAATAACTAACTTGGACAAACTACAATATAATGAAATAATAAAACAATGAAAGAAACCCCATGAATTGTAGAGTAGTAATAACAAATGTATTTAATAGCACAATCTACAATTCCATAGAAATTAAACTGGTTATGCCTTACCATGACAGCATGCTTCACAGTTGTTTACATACTGCCGTACGTCCCGACTTATCCCGTCCCACGTGTATCGTTCGTCACGTAGGGTTCCCTTGATGCCTGGGTGACCGGCTTGTGGGTGGTTATGATGGTGTTGTCGGCATAGGTCTGCCCTCAAGTTGTGTGGGATCGAGATCTTCCACTGCGCTGTTGGTTGTCTGCTTTGAAACCAGACAACGCCTTGTAGTTAAACATCTGGGGCATGTCCTGGAGAAGACACTGGACATGTGGGTCCTTTTGCTGGTGGTAACTTATCTGGTATCAGCTGAGCTGTAGCTGGAGGAGACGGATGTGTTCTTCGGGGCTTTTAGGAGGGGTCATTCTTCGTCTTCTTTGGCATCACCGTCGAGGTCCGGCTGGCAGGAAAAGCGTCAGGCAGGTCATTGGTTTTGCCCGGGCAGTGTTGCACTTCAAAGTCAAATTCAGTTAGTAACATCTCCCATTGTCCTAATTTGGCTTTGGTATTTTTCGACTCACGCGGGCATTGGAGGGCCTTGCTGTCGGTGTGAAGTATGAAATGTCTTCCTTCCAAGTGTTAACAGTACTTTCTCACCGCCCAGATTATGGCAAGACATTTTTGTTCAGTCACATTCAGGCGGATGCGGGCATAGGCAATGACTTGGGGTTGCCTGGCAGAGTTATCTTGGTATAGTACCGCCCCAGTCCATTCTGGCAGGCGTCAGTCGGCAGTATAAGGGGGCTGTCCCCTTCTAGGAGGGAGTTGAGTTTTGCCGTTTGTCTGGCGATAACTGGCATGTAGTCACGTAGCCAATTACACAGTCCCAAGAAATGGTGCAGCTGTTTCTTATTGGTTGGTTCTTCTATGTCTCGTATCTAGGCGGCTTGGGAGTAGTTCCCCTCTGGTGTGACTACGTGGCCCAGGTAGTCTATGGTAATCTTTCCAAAATGGCTTGTGGAAAGTTTGCAGGTTAAGCCATTCAATTTAAGTCTTTCATGTACTCTCTGGAGATGTCAGCAATGTTCTTCTCAGGACTTTGAGTACACAATTATGTTAATGATGTAGGTGAAAGAAAATAAGCCGATGAAGCCCGTGAGGACCTCTGCGGACATTAGCCTCTGGAATGTGGCGGGGGCATTCTTCAGCCCCAATGGCATTACTTTGAATTGCACGGTTTCGCCCTCTGGAGTAGTAAAAGTGGTATACTTTCTGCTGTTAGGATTTACTGAAATCTGCCAGTACCCCAATTGCATGTCTAAGATACTGAAGATTTTGGCTTCTCCTATATCCCGGAGAGTGTGAGTTAGGTTAATGGTTGGCGGTGTGATAGGATGTGTAACGTCGTTCAGGTCCTTGTAATTCACACAGAATCTTAGCTGCCCATCTTTCTTTGGGACTAAAACAAACTGGGAATTGTAAGGCGAGTCGAACGGTTCCACAATCCCCTGCTCCTTCATAGCCTTGACTTGCATCATAATGAGGTATCGCCTCCTGGCGGACATGCTGTATGGTCTGTTGTACACTGGCTTGTCAGTGGTAGGCCAAATTACATGTTAGATGCTACGTGTCTGACGTAGTGATCCCCCTTGGCCAAAAGCACCAGCGCGGTCGGCCAATATCTGTTGCAGCTGGGCGAACTCTGGTTCTGCTAATTGGTGATTAATTTCTTTGAGTTTTATCGGGGGTGGAATCGCCACATCCAGGTTGTGTTCCTAGTTGACAGTCACCCTGTGTGTGCTTGTCTACGATATAGATACGTTGTTGGCAATGATCCATAACTCACGGTTATTGGCGTAAGTTACTTGGTATGAAATTCCCCACAGCGGCGGAGCCTAAGAGAGCATGTGACAGACATCCGTTAATCTGTACTATGTGTGGGGTTTAAGGTGGCTCTAATTCTTCAGTTAATGTTTGGATGTGGACGGTCCCGTGTTCCCTGGTGGTGGCCCACTTGGCACCTCGGTTCCGGCATTTCCCGCCTGGCTGGATCCTTTAACTTCTGTCCCTCACAACGGGGGGGTTCAGGCGCTTCTGTTGTTCCCCCTTCCCTCACTTGCCACCTGAATGCCAGTTTGACCTGGCAGTCCCGGTTAAAGTGCAGCTTCAGACAGAACCAGCACTTAGGAAGCGTCTTGGTAGGGGGGGGGGTTCACATTCGGCTCGGGGGGCTTAACTACCTCCTGACTCTTTGCTGTCGCGCGTTTTGTCTAGAATGGCTTGCGCCTGGAAATTACGATCTGTCTCGCGGGCCCTCTCAATTAATTCGTCTACGGATTACGGCTGGGGAGTTGAAGAGGATTTCGTAATTTCGGGAGCAGCATACGCATAATTGTGTACACAGCTTTCCTCGTTCCCTTCAGAAAATATCCTGCGTTACATTTGCACTTTACGCCTGATGGATTTTGGCCTCTTTCTCAGTGGCCTGAGTTTGACTGTGGAACTCTGTCATTAAGTGCGCTAATACTTCCTCACCCGAGAACTGGGTGGCAAGGTGTGAATCGAGTTGCCCCCATTCTGTAATGAACTTTCCATATTTGTTCCACCAGTCGAGCACCTTCCCTTTTAACTGTTTCTGGGTTTTAACGACCCATTGTTTAACTGGAACTTCATTTTCCTTAAACTCCCTCTCGCATTCCTGGGAAAATGTTACAGGATCCTCGTGGGGTCTTCCTGCAAATTCTGCGAGGTGGGGTCTGGTGCTACCCTGGGTGGACATTGTGCTGTGGCGAATGCCAGGATTATCTGTGCTCTATTTGTCACCCCGTCTGCAAACCTCACGCCTGTATACTAAGCCCGGTCTCGTGATTCTTTTGTCTGGCCAGCGTATGCATACGTGATGAAACGCTTGCACACACACAATGCATCTTACAGTGTTTATCCCTTGTCCGGTGCAAGTGATCACAATAAGCAGTCTGGCAGGTTCGACATTCATTACAGCGGTATTCCAGCCTGTCCGTGTTACGGGATTTGTCATTCCACCCCAGACATAGGTAGTGGAATTTATACTGGCAGTGTGCACAACTAATGAAGTTAATGCCGGCTCCGTGGCATGTGGGTATATTGCACCTCCCGGGTTGGTTGTCAATGGTTTTGTCCATTGCGGTAGCAGCTTCGCCTTAGCCAGCAAGGCTCAAGTTGCATTAGGATATCTCAGCTAGTTATAATGAGCGTCACGGGGTGCTAACAGACTTTCCGAAGTCTGGCTGGTTTTCGGTTTGACTCCCGGCTAGATTAACTGGTTCTTGGGGTTGTGCTGTCTTGGTTCTGCTTTTTTAACTCATTACAATTAACAAAGCGCTGTGGCCCCACATTGGGTGCCATGAAAACTCTTGACCCATGACGTCGAGTGACTGATGATGACGTCACGGTCGAGCAAACTTTTAATGTGTCGGTCAGAGACACTGGCTATAAGACTGGATTGGCTTAATTGGCTACCAACCGGTCCCCGGTTGGTATATAAGCTGGGGCACGTGGATTGAGGACACGGCACAAAGTTTGGTGTGTGTTTAACAGTCCTTTGCACTACTGGTTTGCACAATCACCGTTTACTTGTATTGGGCGTGGCCCGAGGTAGCTCCTGACTCAGCCGCTGTTGCTGCTTCTGTCGGCTGGAACTCGTGCCCAGTCCTTGGGCAAAGGTGGTGCTGGTTGTGCTAGGTCTGAACCATGGGTTAGCTAACCTCAGTGGTACAGGAAGTCCTTGGCGAAATCTCTTGACGATGGGATGCGGCTCGCCGGCGGTTTTGTGGTGTGGCTGAAACAGGGAGCTGGAAGGAACTGGGATGTGACGCCTATCCACTATCCAGTTGGCGGGGTCTTGAGCACGTTCCCGTGGGATTAGACTGCAGAGGGCAGTTGGCACTTGGTTGCAGTTCACGCTAAGCTCAGAGGCAGTAGCTGCCCTCTCCACTTGGTACCACTCCTATGGGTGTATGGCATAGAGGTAGGAACTAAAGTCTGCCTTGTTAAGGAAGAGCAGGTGACAAAGATCTCTAGCTATGTGTAAATCCAGTTGTGGTCATGCCAACCAGAGTCGGACCTGATTACTCCAACCGGCAAAGTACCACGCAGTGGTTAGTGCAGTGGGTAACTACGAATGTCTCCTCCAAACCGGTATTATCACTCCTTCCGGCGAAAATAGCAATGCTGTGGATGGAGTGAATTGGCTAGGCTTGCTGACTAGCCGCCTCGTGGATTGAGTTTCTAGTGGCTGTGGCTCTACCATACGTGTGTACCAGGTACCTTGCCGTACCTGATCCACTGTATGGGTGGCCGTCTAATGTGTGTGAAATAGACATATATGTGCCCGTTTAAGGGAGCCCGCAGTCCTACTCTAGGTTCGACAAACAGGGTTTCAATGAGGAGGTCTCCTGCTTTTCCTTGGTGGGATGACATCTACTTGCGATTAAAGTCACAATCACCTTAGAAGTGAATATTTGGAGGTTAGGCAAGATCACGTGTTTATTCCTGTAAGGAATAGACACGGTGACCTGTACTAACTCCTAACTAACAATGAACTGTAACGGAAGTAAATTACAGTAATACCAGGTGAAGGGGACCTGGGTCTAAAATAGACAAGAGTAGATGCTGCTAGGTAACTATAATACTAACTGACCCTAACTTACTCCAATGTTGTTTTCTAGAAGGGACTCTAGTGTCACTACCAGAGTGGTAGTGAGTGTTATGAGGGTACTGAAGACTTCTTAAGTTGTTGAAGGTCGCGATGACCCTTTGTGAGGAAGGCGGTAGTAGCAGAGAGCTCCAGCACACGAGGTGTTGGAGCGAGCTGCTGAGTATCAATTGACAAGGCGGGGGCTGTGCGATCGCCTATATGGAAGATCGGCTATGGGCCCTTCTGCTTGTCGGGTATATTTGTGCTGGATCTCCTCCCTTAGTGGCGAAGGTCGCTATCTCTCTGGGATGACTGGAAGTGCGGTTTTCCTCGTATGCTGTTTGCATCGCTCCTGCGAGCTTAGGGGCAGTGCTGAGCTGCCTGGCTGGGGCTTCTATCACACATGGGGGTGGGGTGATGTTTGACATAAGGGTGAAGATGGTCTTTAGTGCCATGTCCGTGGGTGCCCCTTGCCTAAGGACGTGCTGGTGGGCTCCGGTAACAAGACTTCCAGGGTCAAACCTTGCTTGGGGTGACGTGATGAAACGTGAAGATTAGGCGAAGTCGTGTTTTTATATAATATGTGTGTGTTAGTACGCGTGATGCGTCAATATGTTTGCATACATGGTGATTTATTTATTTAAGAAAGCAAGTTATTAACTCAAGATTTTGCTTTTAAATCTGCAAATGCGTATCAAATTCATTAAGCCGCGTAGTGACTTAAAAACATAATGACTTTCTGAACACAATGTTTCATTTTTGCACGTTTTGTCGTGGATTGTAACTTAAAACGCAGAAAATCATAACTTTTCACGTTTTGCATGGTAATTACAGTAATTTTTCATGTTATTGTGATCGTAAAATTTTCAGGTCTCTACTTGTTTACAGAAAACTCATGATTTTCCGGAATAATTACTGGCTAAGGGTTCACTGATTACTGATATTCACTGTTATAGCATGGGGTGGAAAAAAATTTACATACTGTACACGTAGGTTATGTAAACAAATAATATAGTCCTATGATAATTCAATTTTTTAACAGTCTGTGTGTGGCAACATGTTATAAATGATATTAACATCATCACATACACAAAATCCTGTATCAGCTGATGTTTTAACTAGGGATGGGTTGAATAACCAAAAATGTCAATTCCGTTTCCGGTGCCGATTCTACAATTTAAATATTCTTTCCAGTATTTGGTTCTATGTATTTTGAATACTTGCCTTTTGCTTGCAACTTTATCAAACCAGTGCAGGTAAAATTCATTAAATGTTTTATTTAACCTGTGGAAGAATTGAACAATAACAAAGTGTGAAGATAAGTTTTAATGTATACAGATAAACTTGTTGTATTAAATTTATTTAAGGTTAGTAAATATGTAAAAAAATTATTCTTTTTTTTTTACATTAATATATGGTGATTGTGTTATGTTTGCAAAATACTTTAATTAAATAACTCATGGCCATCAAACCAAAACATTGTGGCGTGCTGTATTATAAAGGTAACCTACAAAAGTTTGTTAAAAGAACGTCAACAGCTGTGGTGGGCAGCAGGATTCCTTATCTTTTTTTGCCTCTTTTATTGTGTCTGGGCGGCCCTTTTTTTTTTGTGTATTTTACACAGTGACTCACTGTTTTTTTTTTTTTTTTTTTGCAGTGTTGGAATGTGACACCTTGAAAAAAAAAGTCTCTTGCTCACAGGCGGAGGGCTGAGATAAAGAGAGAGAAAGAAGGGAGAGGAGTGTTGATGTAAGAGTGAGAAATGAGATAACAGATCACAGAACAGTTTACGACTACCACTCCTTAATTGTTTTTCTATATAAAGCACGTACCCCAGAAATTTTTTCCTTTGTGTTGGGAAAAAAGGGCGTGCTATACATCAGTAAATACCATAGTTATTTTTGTAACAAGAGAGTTTTGCCATTGCTGTGTAGAACCAAGAACCGAGTAATTGTTGTTTCATGTTGGCTGTTTTGTCAGCCTACATTTGCTCAATATACATCAGAGAACTATGAGGGCAGGAAAGAGATTGTAGACAAAAGTTTATGTATTTTATTTTATACAGTTACAAAACAGCTGTTATTAGTGTTACAAATTCAACTTAGTTATAGAATAATGTGTAGGTGTTTAAACAAAATGGTACTTAAACCGTATGTGATAGTTTAGCGTCGTTTATATCTTTTGCATAGGCTGTAGCTAGTGCTTGCTAGCATCACCACGTGCAGCCTTCATATTAATCGAAGAGGCTGCACATCTGTTGCAGAGAATTTTTCGTATATTTTTACATTAATTTAACATAACATATTTCAAAACAGAGTTTATTTGATTCAACATGAGACGAAAAATTTACTTTTAACGGACGTACTATATACACTTTTGTGACACAGCAGTGAAATAGGCGACCGCGCTGCCATCTGTTGGCCAGTGCATGTTGCTCGCTTCGAAAACCACGCCCCCATTTAATGATTTGTTTTTCAATGTGTAAAATGCAAATATACAAACAAATTCTCAAGAGTTTTACATTTTCATCAACCTCTATAAATATTTTAACTTAACATATTTCTGTGTGAAGCGATTCTGCTTGCTAATAATTTGCATTCTAGCTGCAATCGCCAAGCCTTTCTTAGACCGGCTGTCCATTAAATTTTTTATTTTGTCCCCACTACCCTCCCACTTCAGCAACAAAGCGAAATAAATGTTATATATTTATTAAAACCACATGTCGTTTGCAATGGAATCATGTTTGCAGAAAATAATATTTATATTAATGTGATATTTTGTCATCCAGTCGCACTCGGTACCACTGTTCATTTATAAATAGCCTCTGTGAGTACGAACTACTGTAAACTACCTGATCTTGCCTTTTTGGAGAGCAGACCCCAGTTTTAATCGTGAAATACGTTGTTATTATTATGAATGAGAATGTGCTGTCTGACAATTTCCCCCAATTCCTAATACTTACTTCCAAGTTTCACATAAATTCACTGTTAAAAACATGTGTAAATATAGTACCCAAACACTTTTAATATTTAAAAAAAACCATTACTGTGTCACTCGACAGCTGCCTGGAAATTAACAGCGCTCACATGGGTTATTAATAATAACAGCGGTGCGATACTCTGTTCAATATTTTACTTTGAACTGGTGGTTTAATTCTGGTGGTATCGGATACCATAAACAGTTTATTAATGAAAACCAGAATGTAGGGTACATGAAAAAGAGACCTTATTAATGACTGTGGCTGAAGAAACTATTTTAGTCTTCAATTTGAACAGCAACAAATTTTCACGACTTCACAGAATTTCTGAAATGAACAAAACAAGCAAAGAGTATTTAGCAGGTGAATTCAAACACAGGAAACACCACCACTTTATTAAAACTGAAGATGTCAGTGACTGACAGGTTGGAAAGACATGCAAACTTGAAACACTATTACTACACCAAAGAAAACAAATATCAAGTGACTATATCACAACTTTCTCAGTTACAAGCAAAAAAAAATTGTGTGTATGCTAATGGGAAATTGTTTATTGTAGGCATATGACGCCCACAGCGTCCCTATATTTATAAGCAGGCATGGTGCGAGATTGCTTCGAGCGTCCGCTTGCCGTAGAATCAGGATTTAGGGCCTGGCAGCCAGGACGAAAGGAACGGCGCCAGATCGGCCCTACAAGACGACCATTTGCATGGGAAAGCGGACATGCGGGAGAATAGCGTCACGGTGTGGAATCAGGTGACAGNCATCAATCAGGATTTAGGGCCTGGCAGCCGGGACGAAAGGAACGGCGCCAGATCGGCCCTACAAGACGACCATTTGCATGGGAAAGCGGACATGCTGGAGAATAGCGTCACGGTGTGGAATCAGGTGACAGCGGGAAGAACACGAAGGCAGCGGCCAGGGGGAGATCCCGAAGTATTCCCACAACGCCGAACAAACAACAAACCTCCAGCTAGAATAGAAGGACAGACGCCAGACTCCGCGAGCAGGCAGGAACGGCGAGACGTATTTATGACCTCGCCAGGCTGTGCTTTGTCCCAGGCTTTCGACCACAATAAAAACCGAGAGAGCGTTTGGACGAACGCAACGAGAGGCCCCTTTCAATTATTTCCGCACGGACAGAACGGAGTGCTGAAACTGGTAAACCAGAACAAAACAGCAGACGCTGGACCCAAGTATGGAGCTGGAGTACACGCCCGCGGTTGATTACCCAGGGGGGCGGTCCGCGGCTACCTGGAGAAACCGGGGCAGTTTAATATGGCAATGAGGGCCTACAAAACCGGAGGAGTCCGAGGAAACATGGCAGTCGGCCGACGAGATTCCGGGAGGGAGGAGTGATTCCGCAGGAGACGAGAACGGCAGCCAGCCGCCATCAGACGCAGAGTCCTGCGTCGACCCGAGAAGGAGGGACGTCGTGACGAGTCACCGAGGCGCCCGTGACAGGACGAGAGCAGTTCCAGCTCACCGGACCTCATCTGCAAGAACAACTACCAGCACAGCAAGCCAGATAAGTACAGTCATCCAGCGAGTGTGAAGGACCTTTAGTAATTATCCCGCAGTGTGAAGGATCGTTTATAATAATCCAACAAGTGCGACGAAGATCCCCCCCCCCCCCTTTTACGACGCGAATTGTACGGAGCATACGTAGAAAAGGGAGGGAGTTGTCTCAAGGGCTCATGTATCAATTCACATGTTCATGCAACAATAAAACCTTGATTTGTGAAATATGAATTATCCTGTATTCATTCATTAGTGAATTGGACCATTAAACTACAGTGTCGAAGCATTCCTACGCCCGATCACTGAGGACTAGTATTAAGTGTTGGCGCCTCACGCCACAGAACAGATTACAACACCTACGTCCAAACCTCAGCTTTGGCAGGTGTCACATATATGAACAGCCATGGAGTGTAAAATTATGTACAAAAGAAAATATAGGGTATAATTAAGTGACGTCTTTACTATGTAGTCAAGCATGGGGATTGAGATATTGTTCAGTGTTACTGCAATTTAAATTGAATTACTTGAAGTATGAAGGTGTTGGTGTCCAGTGTTCTGTAAAAATAATACAATTTTATTTTAATTCTCCATGAAGTCATATTTGTGTAAAATTGTGCATGTCCAAAATATGATGAAATTTGTATCTATTTGTTTAAGAATTATAGAATCATTATTTGTTTAACTCT
This sequence comes from Clitarchus hookeri, assembly GCA_002778355.1. Classification (NCBI taxonomy): domain Eukaryota; kingdom Metazoa; phylum Arthropoda; class Insecta; order Phasmatodea; family Phasmatidae; genus Clitarchus; species Clitarchus hookeri. The sequence goes on along the minus strand of NQII01002903.1, from coordinate 266,245 downwards.
AATTGTGTAGCTATGTAATTTAAAATTACATTTATTATTTAATAAATATTTACAAATCAGAATGTGTCTTTTTTTTTAATTTGGCTAACATTTGGTATTTGTGTTAATATAATCCCTTTTTAATTTTTCATCTCCTTAGAATCACACTTTTCACCATGTTAAACCTGTTTGTTATAAAATTTATTCAGGAGGGAAGAAAAGTCCTCGACGTTCTTTGACTCCTTTACTAGGGGTGTGCAGGATCCCAAACTTCTGGGAAAATGTCGGGAATACATCTTAATTTTCTCGTCAGGCAAGAAATAATTTTTCCCAAAATTTTCGGAAAAATTTTGTTTACGTCTGTATGTTGTTCCAACTAAAATACATGTCAAGTTCCGTGTCCATGCACGTATCATCTGTGTTATCCCATTTTGTTCCTACATATTTTGTCAGTGTGGTCCTATTTTTTCAAGCTGGTTTCTAGTCTGTGTTGATTTCTATTTGTTATCTGTTGGTCATGTATATATTCATATATTTTTCATAACTAGTTGCTACCCTGTTATTTTTTACTCTTTTTTTTTTTCCTTTGGAATTTTCCACTGTTTTACACATAATAATTTTCTCGTTCCTAGGTTACTTGTCTTATTTAAGTTTGTTTTTTTCATGTTCAGTCTTCTTTTTCCATGGCACACATCTGATTTGCAATGACAAATGTCCAAAATCTCCATCTAGTCAGTGATGTCATTATAATGAGCAAACACACACAAAGGCAGTATTTTAAACTAGTATATTAACTGTACTATATCGAATGTGTCTTTGTAGCCCATATTCGTTTCAACATGGTACTTGCATAATTTGTAATAGAGACAGAATAAAAAAAAATTACACAAAAGAGTTGTTATTGCAGTCATGGTATTTTAAGCCTGGTTAGTTTTTTCTAGTGTCTTTTTGTCTATAATTTTTGTGTTTGCACCCAGTTGTCATTGTGCTTCTCAGTTTTTTTTAACTTCAATAGTTGCTGTGGTGTCCAAATATGTGGATTGCTCAGTGTTATGATCAAACTTTGTGGCGCACATCCTGGTGCCTTTCAACATTTACAGTTCATTTTTTCAGCCTATATTTTTTATATTGTTAGTAAACTGGGGTGATGTAAAGTTGTGGTTTTACAGTGGTGGATGAAACATCTTTATTATATTAAGAGTTGCACACATTGTATAGAGTCATTTGTATTAGAATTTTATTGTTCACCCTACATTCATCACATTGGGGCAAAAATTTGATACTTCGTGTAATTTACCATTGACTGGTTCTCATATTTAAAGGGTACTGGAGAGAAAACCAATGTGGTTGAAAATGACTGATTTTGAGATGTTGGTGTTATGTTATTGTTTGAATTCAGTTTATGAATTTGTTTTTAAAAATGATATGGTTACATTTTGGATGCTGTTATGTTGTGATTCTTTGTTTTGTGTAATCATGTGAGATTCATGCTATTTCATGCTGGGAATGTTGTACAAGGTGTGACAGTCTTGTGTTGTTAAGAGAATTTGACAGAAATGTAACTTCTGCTGGTTCAGTTTATCAAATTGTACCTGACTTCAGAATTTAAAGAAATGCATAACTCTCATGACTTTTGCAATGGGCAGAATAAGAATTTCATATTTATTTACTTTTTCCAATATATGGCTATGACAGCAAATACTTCATAAAGGATATTGCATCATTTCCAGTTCAAAGTAATTTATTTGTAGAACTAGACAACAATTCCCCAAGAAAGTGATTGATGTTTAATTGATATTTAGATCCAAAAAATACAGTGCCTAACCTCAAAAATAATGTTCACCATACTGGTATGATTTAGTTAAAGAGGAATCAAAATAAGACATTTGAAACCATGAACAATATTGTAATTAATGTTACTATGTAAGAAAAAATTTAGTTCAACTAAATTGCAGAACACAGTGGAACTGTACTATAGTGACAGTTCATAATGGTAAGATAAATTATCGCTATGGCAAATTATCGCTATAACCAAAATTGAATGCACAACATAATTTTATGCAATGTTATTGAATTGTATTTTCTGAATGCTGCGATTCGCAGCACGGAAATTAACGTGTCGGCTGTAAAATACAATGCAGCACGTTTGACAGATTACCTTTGGTAATTCAGCAAAACATTTTTTTTTTTACCATCCCTGATGCATTTTGCAGTAGTTGTTTTAGACTGGGACACCCCCCCCCCTCCTCATCAATTATGACACAACTTATTTTATTATTTTGATTTTGTTTGTTTTGATACTTTGCTGTAAGCCTTGAAATAGCCGTTCTATAAGAACACCTAACTTCGTACTATCCAAAGATCGTCTTTGATGACGTCGCCCTGCTACCTACCAATCTACCTAACTTCATCCTAGCAGCCACAAGCATTACTTGTACTAGTACTCATGTAGTTCGTAATTTGCACAAAAGATTTCAGCAGATAATTGGTTTCAGAACAAGACAGCGCTACCCATGTAGTTCGTTGTTAAAGGAATAGATGGCATCGTGATGCGTAAATGCCATTAGCAAGTTTTTTTTTTTGTCTAGCATTTCCCAGTTCTCATTATGTTGTTGTAGTGCAGTTTTAAAAGTAATATGGCGAGTTCAAAAAAACTAATTTAGGACCATAGGCAAACTACATTACATTCATATACACATAATTTACATTATACAGGATGATTCACAGCACCAGTATCACCCCTTCTATCTCTGAAACAACACGACACCGGGGATTCGCGAAAAACATTGTGATAACTATACCCTATATGAAGCATCAATTGGTAGTTATCCCATTCCCCCGAACATACCAGAGGAACCAACACAGGAAATGTATTATGTACAGGTGAAAGTGTACGACAAGTACGTTGTAAAGGTGACCTAGCTCTGCCCTCCCCCTAAGGAGTGGCTGGATCCCCCTGATATTTTGTTAGGTCGTACCTAGAGTGAAAAGACGTTTCCTAAATATTATTAGTTCATAAGAAATTTTGTGAATGCCCCTAGTCTTGTTTAGCTCCAGTGCCTTTGTGTAATGTTGTGCATATACATTGACTTCTCTTGCAAATGGAGGCTGGATCATATGTTATAACAGCAAAAATAATTTAAAGAAAAAATTAACTCTTGAGCATGTTGCTTTGTTCCAGGTTTTGAAAATTCATACTTTACACGCAATCCAAATGAATTGCAAGGGGAGAGAATTAAGACTACTTTAGTAAAGTCATCGCGAGGCCTTGGCTTTACAATTGTTGGTGGAGATGATTCTGAAGAAGAATTTCTGCAAATAAAATCAGTGGTTCCAAATGGCCCTGCATGGCTTGATGGAAAGTTACTTACTGGTATGGGTATTTTCATATAGTTTATATTTTTTAAGTTTGATACCATGTCTTTTTTTAATTAAATGTTGCATTCTTAATTTGAACTTAAGCGCAAATAAATTTCTAGCTAAATGTGGTAATTAGATGGGTTGGTAGAAAATAAAATTAGAAAATATTTAAAAGAAAATTTTTTTATGTTGTTATTTATTGAGATTAAAATAGGTAAAAATTTGTGCTCATTAAATGATTTTTAAAATGAAATTTTGTTATTGCTAATTGTATTTACATATTAAAATTCAATTATATTATGGGTGCTGCCTAGTGCATAATCTGCTGAGCTTAAGTATAGGGTTTTACATGTTTAATGATTTGAGGCATGTCTCTGCCATCTTTTACAATACTGCTTTTAAACAAAAAATGCTTTGTGCATTTTGAAGGGAACCACCATGCTACAAGAGAGCAATTGGGAGTCAATTAATATGTTTTTGTATTGTTGTGTTTTTTAAGTCGGTAAATGTAATTTGCCAGCAATTTTCAAGCTATTAAAAATCTGTATTTAGCAATGTAGTCCAGGTAAAGATGCACAAAATGTTTTTGTTTTAAAGCAGTATCGTTAAAGGTTGCTGAGACATGCCTAAAACCATTCGACATGTAAAACCATATCCATTCACTCAGCCAGTCCCATACTAGGCAGCTGCATTAAATGGGGAGCTTTTTGGATTGCAAGTTGTTATTCTAGACTCTCTTCAGTGTGTGGCCGGGTCTGTTTGTGAAATTACCTTTGTTGTGTACTGGCCCTCTTCCACCCACCTTTTTTTTAGCTCAGTTTTTGAAATAAAAATATAATGTTTTTGTGTACAGGATTAAAGTAAAATGCTTAAAGATGACTTTCCTCCTGGTGGTAATACTGTGAAGAATTAGAATTGGCACTCTGTTCATTGGGAAAGAGGCAACACACTGCATCCATAGTGGCACACAAACCAACAAGGTGCTTAATGTACACAGTGACATGCAGGGCCAAGCAGCAGTTCTCTGTTGGCCGTCAACATTACACTTTCACTGAAATTTTACACTGTTATGTGTTGCAATGTGGCAATGGCAGCCTTTGCTGTGCATTTTTTTATGTTAAAAATAATGAAAATATTTTTTAGGAAAAGGAATATTAGAGCTTTCTCTAGGCCCCAAATTTTTCAAGTAAATTTGACCTGCTGGTTTGAAAATTAAGAGTCAAGCTAAAACAATTGAGTCAGAAATAGTATACCAAGCATTATTAGAAAATTATTTTTTTTATATGTTTTTCTTAATACATATACTTGAATGTTACATAAATACATTTAAATATGCATTGTAAAAGTGTGAATACAGCAGTCATCAATGAAAACAATCAATACAAGAGCAACATTAAAACTCCTATGCATACAGTTATTTCATATATACAGTTTTGTACATTTTCTTTGATTTTACAATTGATTACTTAATTTACTAAAAGTTGAACTTACTGAAAAACACAGTGTTTACAGAATTAACATTGCTTTTTTTATTTTGTCAGAACAGAGTTACTGAAACACGTTTTTCTGTTTAGAATTATTTGTATCATACTAAAGTTAAACAAAACACATTTTGCATTAGCTGGACCATTGCAAAGCCTACTGTATTTTGTTTTGAATCCACGACAGAAAAGAAACAGAACTTCCTTTTGGTTTTTTTTTTTTTTTTTTTTTTTTTCCCTGTCTATTATTTCAAAAAAAAATTAACTGCTTTTGTGTATGGGAACTCAGGCACTGGTAGTCCCTTCATACTGAGATTCATCCATTTATTTACATTTTCATTTGTTAGTGAACGCCTTTGGCTGTGTTTTATTCCATTTTGTGAACTAAATGCTCTTCCACATGATGTGCTGTTCATGGGCAAAACTAGAGCACAACTTGCAAGAACTGAGAAGTCTGGAAATAGTTCCTTCATTTCTAATCCATTTTCAACAATTTTCACATACAAATTTATGAACATAATTTTTATGACGCACTAGAGTATGCTTAAATATGTGGAAAGCTTGCTTTGCTTTTTACGCACTTATAACACTTTCATATATTTTAATCAGTGTTTCAAACTTATCACAAGTGTTGCCGTCAAGTTCTGCAACTGAATATGGATATTTACTCAGGATAAAAACCACATCAAAATAGCATAAAATGTCATACTCAGGAAATGTCTCGTCCAAATTAGATACAAGGTTGTCCATGAATTTGATTTTTGCTTCATGGCAATGAGATTGGTAAATTGCTGAATACTTGTGAAGAGGAATGTCCAAATACTTGAAGTTACTATCATCATCGGCATCGCCCCTCATCTGTATTTGTACTTTAAATTTGAAAAATTCACATTCTGTAGCTGTCTTCAGAGAATCAATGCTGGTTTTTGTTGCTTTTATTAAAGGCCCCACCATTGAAAATTCTAAGTCTTCCTTCTGAAAAGTGATTCATAACTTTTGTAGGAAGGGTAACCCTTCCAGCCTTAACTTTGTGAAATACACTACTCCATCAATGCCATTCCATTATGCAAAGCAGTTGCAACTGGATGTTTTGAAAATTTATTTTGCTCCAATTCTGTTACTAGATTGCCTACACAGCTAGTGGTAGAGAAATCTGTTTGATAGTTTTAGGCTCTTCCGGTGAAATAGAATCACAATGCAGAATTAATTCATTAAGCCTGTTATAGCACATTGAAGAACTCGAATGGTATTTGTAAATTTGAGCTACAATCATGTGATAATTTTTCGTTGATTCAATTCCTTATGAAACTTGTGAAGAAGTCAGGGCTATTGTGTGTGCTGTGCAATGTGTTTGAACAAGTATGGGTGAAAGGTGAGGTATTCTAGCTCCTACACCATTGTGTTTTCCTACCATTACAGCAGCGCCATCTAAAGAAAGCCTGCTAATTTATTTACAGCCATTTCGTGCTCACTCAGCACTTTAACAGTTTTGTGTACAATTGTCTGAGTTTCATCATTGTGGACACTATGATTTCCTGAAAAAAATTAAAAATACTGAAACAAAAATTGACTATTTCTTCAGAACATCTATATTAATACTTTCATCAATTACCAAACCAAAGAAAGGTGAGTCTTTCATGTTTTTCTTAAGATCATCTTTCTGAACACGATTAAGAGCCTCCTGAAACAGAAAATTTTCAAAATTATTAATGCTAATAGAAATTTTCAAAATGTTGTGAAACTGTGCTGTAAAATATGTTATTTATCCAAAATTGTTACTACAAGCAAGCATTTTATTTAGAATAGTGCTGTGTTTGTACTAGGCATAGTCACATTCCTTTAGGATATTTCATTTCTGTTGTTTTTCTGTATATCAATAAGAAAGAAAAATTTGCTTTTGGCTACTTCTTCGCCAGCCAGTAAGCTTTAGCCATGACTGCAATATTGCCTGGTTCTTCTACATTGGTGATTTCTTTTGATTAAAACAAGTACACAGTTTTCATAAACTACTGAATTTGCACGGCGTACTAGTGAATCTCTCTGGAAATGAGCACATCCCGACACAAATGCTTCAGATTTTCTTACGCCCACATTTCATAACATTTCCATCATACTCGGGACATAAAAATTGTACTTTCCACAATTCGTTCAAATATCAGGGCACTTTAGCTGTCTCAGGAAGTTCCAGCTTTCGTTTTAACATTTTTCAAAACATTTACAAAACACAACAGTAAGTTTACTTCACGTAACAATGATGCTAATCTGATAACTAAAAATTAGGAATTTGTAGATTAGATTCTTTGATTCCTCGATACAGCCTCTACTTCCATTAAAATGAGTACCGAGTACCAATTAAGTCAATTCTCTGAGTAAATGACTCTGCATCAAAATAATGTGCTGTACATTAAACTATACAGCAAAACCTTCATTGAATATTCCTTACAGCTAAATACTCTATACAACAAAATGTATATAAACTTGGTCTCTGCCAAAACACTTCATAAAGCATTTTTATCACCATTTACCAAAATTAATTGCATAGGCGACTGTGAAATTCTCATTATAACAAACTGCAATATATGTTAATAAATTACATACGCTTGCAGTTTACACATGCCATTTAATGGTATTTATTTCATGTTATAAACAAGGTTTTTTTAGTAACGTAAAATGGAAACAAACTTTTTTTGTGTGTGCATCATAGATGTGTAGACATGCAGCACTTCAAACAAAGTAGCTGAATGTTTCTCCACAACACTAGCGCCGGCAGACACATTTCAGTGCCACAACAGTGTCCGCTACATCAGTGGTGTGCATATGCAGTGGTCCACATCTATGACAACTTTTTTTCTCGGTGGTTTTTTTTTTTTTTTTTGTGATATGCTTCAGTTTTGTGGTTTGTTTACGTAGCCGGCTTTCTAAATGCATGTAAAATACACACATATTTTAAAAAGCTGTGGCATGTTAAAAATAAATAGAATTTTAGTAATTTTACAAATAAAACACCAACCTTTCAACACGTCACAACCAAGGTGATAAGCATTTGTTTAAAATTGGGTGCAGATTAAAAACGTATGTGTTTTAAATTAAAAAATTACATAGGGCTGGCAAGAAGGGATAAAAAGTTGAAGAAAACTTTAAAATTTTCAATCAACCAAGATACATGCTTCAAATATAACCTAAAACCAGGGAAAACCACTTCGCAACAGATTTTTTTTTTAAAGGTAAAGTTGATATAGTGTACTTTAATTTAAAAAATGAACCTGTACATTTTATGCTAATGCAGCAATACTTTACAATATTTTCATTTGTATTTGACTAGCATAAACACATTGAAAATAGGTCCCTTCGGTCTCATTACTAATAGGTTTTCCCTTTGTATTTTTATTTGCAACACTCTTGAAAAAGCACAATTTGTCAATCTTGTAAAAAAATCAACTTCATTCGTAAGCCAAGAAGTTCTTTTAATCCAAAATGTTTTCAGTGAGACCACTTTCGATAAGTTAGACACAAAACTACTGAATCAATAATAATAATAATAATATCACTACTTAAAATTACAAAAAAATAAATTTTATTGTGTTAAAGAATTTTTTACGCACTTTAAATATTATATTGCAAATGCTAATTTAAATAATCAAAATACTCAGAATCGAGAATCGAAAATGAGGATTCAAACTTGGAATTGGAATCTGGAAAAATGTGTACTCCACCCATCCCGACTAAAAATTGTAGTTTTAAAAATGTTTGCAACGAAGGACATTTGACACATTTACAGTAACTGCAAGACTATTTGTATATAGTGCTTGATTGACAAAATCCGGCGTGCAACGCTGCAGTGATTTGTAAAAACGATTTTATTACCATTTGGTTTTATTTATTTTCTGACTTTACCTGCTACCTATTGGGAAAGTTTAAACTACGCGTATAATTTAGAGGTCTCAGTAGCTAACATTTTTTGTTTATAGTGCTGAAGCCAATGCTTTGTATGTGTGCATTACAGGTAATTTTAATAATTATTATTTTATAATACCATTTGCTAGATCTGGTCAAAGACTGTCAAAACTAAGGCACTGGGTTGACTGTTGTGATAGAGAGACACACAATACAAGGAATAAGTTTGGCGACTGTAAAAAAAGTACTTGTTACGTCAATTAGGAACTGAAAACCGAAATCTTAATTTTCTGTATATTTATATTATTAACATTAATACTTCCTCAACTGTTAAACTTGGGGCATGTTGATTAACTTTTTCTATGTTATGGTTGGCTTTTTTATTTTGATGGTAACAATGTACTTTAAGCAAATGTTAGAAACGAATGTCAAAATAGTGAACAAGTAATTTTATAGTTTTATTTATTTTATGAAAGCATTGAAATGATGTGTTAATAGTTTATAAAGACAATAATTTTTAGTGTGAGAAATACATAGGTGTGATTTAATGTAGTTATTGATTATATTAGTGTTAAAATGAAAAATAGTGAGTAAAATTTGACCTGCAGGTTTTAATAATGTGAGTCAGGCTGCCCTGAAAAATGCTTAATTATGCATAAGTTGCGAGTAAGCAGAAGCCCTGGGATATGAACATAAGTAAACTATTCAAAATTGTAAACATCTTTACAGTAAAATATGTACTTTTGTTGCTAACAAGAATCTTTAGCTTGTCATCACAGTGTTGCCAATTAATATGTCAAGTGTGCTGTGAAGTGACACTAAAGATGATGGTGTGCCATAAACAAAAGGATGCTGTGAACCAATTTTAGGCATGGGTCTACTTGATTTTTCTGCAGTAAGTTCATTAGTTTTGCATCTACATTTTGATATTCCAGACTCCGCTGCTTATTCTATAGGCTGACAATAATGCTTTCACATACAATGGTATTTACAATAATTGCAGGTAAGATCAGTTTTGATGTCTGTCACAACTGTCCTGCTGTCATATAAACAGAGGTGAATCATACAGATGTCCACCATGCTCTCCAGACTGGACCGCTTGATTTTTGTTAGGAATAATTTAATGTTTGAGACTTCATTGGATGATGAACGTTTAACTTTTTATCCAGATTGCCAATACCCCTACCACCATTTACAACACACCCAATGCAAGACCATTTCTTTTTGTTGTTAGTCTTTCTGCAAGGTGACATACAATTGCTTGGCACTTTCACTTTGGAAACAATATCACCTTAGTAATTAAGAGTATAAGAGATGTTCAGCCAAGATAAGAACAATACAATTGAAATATTGCTTAAATTTTGCTGCACTTCAAGAAGCATATTTAAGATTGAAATAGACTAATGTTCAGTACTATGTTACTATGGTTTATTTACAAAGAGGAAAGAAACTACTCACAATTTCCGATAAGGCAAGCCTTCTTTAAGTTAACGTGAAAATCGTAAAAGAATAATTAGTATAAAAAGATAATGCAAGTCGCAATTTTCAGTTTTTCACGTATTCCTGGGGTGCATCCTAGGTTAGGATTAATATCCACTTAAGTGACAAGCATTTTAGAAAAGTGTAGAGAATCGCAGGTAATTTAAATGATGCCTGTAACTACAGTATTGTATTTTTTAAAGTGCAGAATTTGTATTGTTTTTTATGCATTTGGAAGCTTTGTTCAACAACATAGGCAAATTGTCTAAATATTCTCTTGAGACAAAAATTAAAAAAAAAAAAAAAAAAANTCACAGGTAATTTAAATGATGCCTGTAACTACAGTATTGTATTTTTTAAAGTGCAGAATTTGTATTGTTTTTTATGCATTTGGAAGCTTTGTTCAACAACATAGACAAATTGTCTAAATATTCTCTTGAGACAAAAATTAAAAAAAAAAAAAAAAAAGTTAAATGGCTGTGAACAAAAAAATATATCGGAGGTTGAAAATAACATTAACTTCTATTGAAATATGTACATATTTTTTGCATCTCGTAAAGAATTGGTTACAATTATAGTGCTTGTGTTTATTTGTTTACTGAAATAAGCAGCAATTTAACTTGGCATGTATTGTATGTGGACTCAAGAGAAGTGTGGCAGAAGTTACCCTCGTGATATAAGGGGTTTCCTCAAAGTTACTCCCATAAGTAAGTTCTCATTTTGCATCTGTTACCATAGTTGCCACTTATCTGGAAAACAGGGAATTTGAATACTTTTAGGGAAATGTCAGGGAATTTCAAACAAGTTAGCTAAATGGCCGTTCTATTATCGTGTACTGCTACAAGTATCGTTTAAAATTGTTTTGATGATTGTAAACAAAATGCTCAAGCATTTTTCTTTGCAATTTATGTAGGGAGGGAGTATTGTAAGATCAGAGTATTTTGGTGTAGAAGTGTTATAATGCAAAGACATCAATCCTTACAGAAATAATTTTAGGAAAAAGTTTAGGGGAAAATATTATTATTGTCTGGAAATCAGGGAAATGTTAGGGAATTTTCCAATGGAAAAATGGCGGCGACCCTGTGTTCCATCCTCCCTTCATTTCACCTCAGGTGATATGCAGCTTATATCTTCCAAATTCATAATTATTCTGTTGAATGAAAACAATGTTCACAAAAGCATAGGCCTCTTTAACAAATGAAAAAATGGTAAACTACCCTGCATAAAACAATTTTGTATTCTTTCCTTGAACTTTGGGCTTAAACTTAAATGCTGTTTGTCCGTCATGCATGAAGGAGGAAAGAATTAGAACTGGTATTTGAGTACTGGTCACAAAAAAATCAATAATTTTTTTATTTATACAAAATAATGTTCAACTGGTAGACACAACTCTCAAATACTATTTATTTCCTCACTTTTAAAAATTTTGGACTACATATTTGTTGCATAATGGCATGTCAAAATAACAATTTTGTGGTTTTAGATGTATACAAATAACCAACTAACTCGCCAAAGTTAGGTACTTTATATTAAAATTATATATCATTAGTTACTTTAAAAAATCTTCAAAATGAAAGTTTTTTGCAATTTTTAAAAAAATTTCCTTAAAATAATAAAAATGTTGCATATTTTTTATTTGCAGCAATTTATGATTTTCTGGAAAATATATTATGCTAAACATAATTCAAAATGAATTAATATATGATCTTTTAATCACTCTTCTTAAATTTTCTGTCTGGTCCCCCTCCCCCTACCCAATTTGTTTTATTTATACATAACTAGAACACAACAATTGTGATTTTGACTTACAGTAATGCAAAGCGTAATGTTGATAAGTTAAATACTATTTGATACAAATTTCAGATAATGTATTTGTTGATTGCCAGCAGTGGCGGATTTACACATTTGCCGCCAGTAGGCTATTCAAATTTTGCCGCCCCTACCGACCTCTGCAATTGGATACCCTAGTTCACAATCATATTAATTACAATTTTTTTGTCAATGAAATTGTAACTTTATGATTTGTGCACTATCATCCTAATTACACCACCTTTTTCCCATAATTATTATGATTGTGAACTAGGGGATCGATGTGTCAGTTTCTAGATTATTTTTACAACCCAACGATTTAGTTAAGATTGCACAAGAAATAGTTTTGGGTATATTTCTCAGCTGATAAAAGCTCAATCATGTACTACTAATAAGGCGGGGTAAGGTATGCCTCAATACTACTTGCACAATAATGTACATTCGGTAAACGTAATTAAATAATTTTTATTGTGTTTACTTACAGTTTAAAAACAATATATTCAATTATCTGGTAACAATCTGGGTGATGATGTTGATGAAATTCAATTAATTAAGTTATGAAAGTTTTACAATACCTTTTTGTGCGATTTTCTATTGGCAAAATCATAAATTATATCATCGTATGAAATCTTGTTCATTTGTTGTGACTATGCACAAAAGAGCTAAGGCGTTTAGCTTTTCTTGGCAAAAAATTGTAGGGCCCACTTTTTGCACATACACTCCACTTGAAATTTAAGCAAGAGCACAGTGTTCTCCAGTGGTGTCTTTAGCAACAATTTCAAAGGAGGGCACAAGTTAAAGAAATCATATCATCATACAAGAAATGTATATAACAACAAATGATGAATATATACTATAATTGTTACCGTGCAAAACATAATGTACCTGTTATAAAAGCCACTCTTATGCATGTTATTTGTAATTTAAACAAAACTCGCATCATTTCTTATGCAGTCACACTTTGCAATACACAAATACATTCTTCTACATTAAAAATTATTTTATATTGTCATTATTGTTGTGAATATAAATGAAAGACATTTATATAAATATAATTTAAGTAAATAATTTAATATTTATGTTTATAAAAAAAGAAGCACTCCTTCCATAAAATTTTTGTGGCTAACTCGTAATAAGAAAACTTGATGGAGACTGGTATTACACATCAAAACTGACTCATTAATGGATAACATTCTCAGAAATGTATTACAATATTTATAATAATCTTATAAGTGCCACAAACATAATTTTATGGACTACACATTGACAGAACACACACATAAACCTTCATTAAACATATTTTTATAAACAAAAAATTTTTAATTTGTGAAATAATTGCCATTGTACAGTAGCATTTATCTGTTAATACAGTGTGCACAAAGGTTGAGTTTTTTCAGAGAGCTTTGGGGTAAAGTATGCACAAAAAAATTCATTTTTCTATGCTTGCTTGTAGCAAACTTGTCACTAACAAGCGGTTAATGTCTAGTATTGAGTGAAACATTTTTTTCGAAACTGACAACATGGCCAAAGAATTCAGGCGATCCTGATGCATGGTGTTTCTCAGAAACTATTTTATTCTTTTCGATGTTGAGAAGCACCTATAATTTTCCACACTTTTCATTGGAATTGTCACAATGATTTTCAGAAGTGTCGCGGATTCAGAGAGAACATTTTAAAACTGTTTTGTAGCAGAAACTGTAACAATGCACATGTTCCAGATGCACTTTGTTGATCTTCTCTAGAATACAGAACCTGAAGTTCCGTTTTTAATTTGCTCTTATTAACTATTGCATTGGGTAGTGTACTTCAAGAAAAGTCTTATTGTAAATTTCGAAATTTTCTGGCATGAAAAGTAGAGCAGCTGGCAAGTGGTTGGTAAATTCGAACCTTTATCTGGCTTCAGAAATAATATTACAAACTTCTATGGCTGTTGATCTATTGTTGAATGGTCCTTCAGTGGGTTGTCTACTCTTGGAGCTTGTTGGTTCACTTTATTTATCTACTTCAATCTCATTTTCACTGTCACAGACATAATTTCGAATTTTTACAATCGCAGAGACAGTCAGACGTAAATTTCTTACCCCGGTTGGTTCAATTTTCTTTTTCTGTGGGAAAAAATTCAGCCAAAATATGAAACTTACGTCTTTTAGTAACCTTATGAAGCCTGATGCAAGAGAAACAGTTTTCATATCGGCTTCTAATTCCTGTATTCTTTCAAAACACTACGAGACTCTCTCTGTGTTTGTGAATAGTATTTACACTTCGACTTGGAAGTTCCACTTTGTTGGCGCTGCTTGTGGTAACTTTTTTCAAACAACCTCGTTTAAAATATCTGTTCTTTTAGGGAAGTGACTGAAAAATGTAGGGATTTCCTGAATGTCTGAAAAGAATAATCCCACGTCTTTTGAGGATTAAGTTGCCCTGATGTGCATAGCAGTGAATGAAATTAGCAGAGGGATACATTTATTTTACTTTTTTCTGAACTCCAGCATTTGCTCCACTCATCACAGTTGTACCATCATACATCTGTGCAACGAGTTTTTCTGGGTTCTTGTCCACTCCGAGATTTCTCAGCAGTTCCAATATTACTGAGCTTATTCCGTCTGCAGTTCTGTCTGTAAGAGAGAAATAGCCCCAGAACCTTTCAAAAATAGAGCCTTCGATTTGGAACCGAATTACGGTCAACATCTGTGAATTGCATGAAATATCTGTAGTCTCATCTGCTTGAATTTCCAAGTACTCAGTTTTATGTAATTCTTTTCTAATAAAAGAGTGAGCTTCTGTCAGTATATCATCCAAAATTTCATTTTGTATAGTTTTTAAAGTACCTTTGAAAATGTTAGAACTTTATATATGATCTCTTACTACATTGTCTAAGGATGTTACAAACTCTAACAAACCTCTATAAACACACCTGGGTTTTCACTTTCATTATTTTACTTTACTCAAAAATTCCACAAAACGTAATACATTCTATTATTCTAGAAAGGTTGTATCTATTTTTCTACTAGTTAATTGTGTTTTTGAACTAACCTGCTGTCTTATGTCTACCTGTCCCAACGTTACAATATTCATTTCATTTTTCAAATGTAGCCCGCTCACTCGATGTTTTTTAATCTTATCCAGATGTTTTAGGTCGACAACACCTGTAGTCGCCCATGTTTCATCAGAACCAAAAATAACACAACAGAAACAATAAAATGTGTTTTTCTCATCACACCCTTCCAATCAGATGGCTTTCTCTTAGATTTAAGTATTAAAATTATGGGTATAGTTTCTCTTTTGGGTGTGATAGGTTCGCGATATGTTTAGTTGCGATCTCGGAGAGCCCAAATTCATAATTATTATTTCAAGCCGATCTTGATACATTAGGTGTTTTCCTACAATATTTTTAAAACTGTTCATTTTGTTTTTTAGATAAATACAGAATGTTACACATCAGTTCAATAACACAGCAAGAAAATAACTGCAAATATATATTAAAAACTCGAACAGTACATACTGCGTTACGAAGTCAGAAAACACGTTGCTGCAGCAGCTTTAAAAAAATTTCATTGCAAACAAGATGCACCTGCCATCTATCGAGCTGTTACAGCACTGTCTGAACGATGTGGGCACAGGCGGCTTGTGCCTCTATCTTGCCACACTTCAGCTATTTCCGAGACATCTTGTGTGCCTTTGGCAAGGAAAAAATATACACCATCATATGCACAGGCCGTCTGTGCCCCAAAGCTACAAGGAAAGGTTTCATCCGTGCATAATGGAAGTAGATATAATTCGTAGCCAAGTGTTACATAGTATTCAGTGAACAAATAGGTTACTTATACACATAATTTATGAAATAAATATGTATAAAAGAACGTTACTTTGCTGCAGTATGTTACATTTTATTTGGGAAGGCACATGCCCCTGATCTTCTCAATGCAGTAGTGGGACTTCAATTATGTTAACAATGAACAAAGAACAGGTACAGGAACTAACCTTTTAAAAATTCTAATAGCTTGTACTTCAGATGGCCACCATCACATACAAGGAATATTACCAGATACCAAATACATGCAAAGCAGCACACATTTGGTGGAGTAGGGCCACGATGGTGCAACAACTAGAGCACTCACCTCCCACTAAGGTAAGCCAGATTTGATTCCCAGTGGGAGGGTCTCTTGGATTGTGGTACGTGGGAATTGGGCTGGTCAATTTTTTCTCTGGGATGTCAAGTTTCCCCCTGTCCTCAATTTCCAGTACTGCTCCATACTCGCCTCACTTTACAATTGTAGATTCTCAAGACCCCGATGTTTGTCACTCCACATTTGGTGGAGCTCAGCACAGATTAAAAAAAACATTTGGCTGAAAGGTTGATGATTGGAAAGATAAGGGGCAATATGAGCCTTGAACACGACTCAGTAAAGTAAAAAATTACCACAACATTCAAGTGGGTTTTTGTTTTTATCTGAATACTTTTAGACCATTTTAATTGTAGTTAGCAGGTAATATTGAACAGCACTGCTGGGTCACACCAAAGGAGGACCTTCCAGCTTTCAAATTTTACCGCAGTTGCTAAGCAGCCATATTGATTTGACGG